>JAPYMA010002205.1:0-25948 GCA_035041965.1 Anisakis pegreffii
AGCCAGGAGTGTTTCCAGAGGGGTCCGGTGCAAAAAAGGCTGAATTATGGGCTGTTTATTTTTCCTTCCTTCTCTCTTCAAGTCTTTTCCTTTCCCCTTCTTTTTTCCACTCCTTCTCCCTTTCTCCCACCCTGTAGGGAGGAAGGAGGGGGCATAACAGAAAGTGATTTAAACAAATTTTGTCATGAGCTGCTATGCAAGCAATTTCTGACTTGCTGAGAATACAATCCACGGTTACTCTCCATTGCCGTGAAAGAGATCATTAAAATTAGCGAAAATTAAGAAATTGAAAAGTCGAATTTCCGAACATCCGATCTAGAAATATGACAAAAGTAACCTGTTTTATCTGTGGATATTTGTCAACAATCTGCTGTCGTCTATTCATATGCGGTTGTTCCGTGTAAGTCCATATGAAATCCTGACGCGAGACGTGTTGTCCCATGCTGTTTGCAGAACGGCGCTCGTACGATATAATATTACAGTGTTTGTTCTGTCAAGAATGAACAAACTTATTTACATTTCATTCAATCATCATACAATTCTCATGGAAGCACTTAACTGTTTCTTCGTCACATTTCCCAAATCACACCACCACAAAGACAGCAAATCGGTCTCGTTTTATGAATCGAATCAACATCAAATTTCATTCTATGAATCATTTCAGATGCATTTTCATCCATTTGTTCGATTCATTTTCATTTCATTTTTGGAATAATCAAAAAAGAGATCGATGAAACAGTCAGACAGCGAGTGAGTTGCCTCACTGCAATAAATTCAGTGGTATCAATTACTATCTGAAAAGATCAATACGACCCAGTGAGTTCACAATCATATCGTCTCGAAAACATCAAACTTCCTAGCATTCAAATTGATATCAAATGATGTCAAGTAATAGTTCAAGCCGCTCGACGTTTACAAAGTAGGTGATAAATAAACCGATTAGGTTAGGGGTAAATTCTTAAGTAGTTTCAATTGTCTCAATTGCAACAATTAGTCGTCCTTCTGAACGGGTTAAGAAGCAGATCGACAACCATCATTAAACTCTGCTTATTTCTACCAACACGACGACGCATTCTCGGAGCTTACGTTTAACGAGCAGTGGAATGATTTTTTGGTGAAAAACTGAAGAAAATGGAGCAAAAGTTCAAACTATTCATTCCATAATCTCAAAAGAATAAAGCATTCATGCTGCACAATATCTTAAAAAATATCTGAAACAGCTACTGAAGAATTCGAATTTCATCTGCAAAAGCAAACGTTGTAAATATGTCTTTGATATTTATGTTATCAACGCAAGAATTCTTATCAACTCATTGACAGCAAAATGTTATGGCTTTTTATGAAGGCATTATATAATCGCATTATTTGATAAGATGCAGCATACACCAATGCCGCGACAAGAGGAAAGTCGATTAGCAAGTGATATAAAGGAATTGGAACAATGCGAACTTGTAAATTAGGTGTTGAATAAACTGATAAGGATGGTAGGCAGTGATCTTCGATTTTTTTCTTTTTGTCAGCAGAATGGACGACAGCTTTATTGAGGAAAGAAAATGAGCATTATGGTTGAATTTTTTTCGATTATGTATCTTTTGATTATAAATGTTGATCGGTCCCATTTCTGGGCATGAATCCGAGTCGCGACTGATCCTGAACTCGGGCTTAAGTGTGAGTTTAAGCTTAAGCTTAATTTCAAGGCATTAGTGGATGAAACTTCAGGAATTAAAGGCAATGTGTTTAGAAGACGGCGAGATCACGAGTCGTAACACGAATCAGAGCAATCAGAATTTCCATTCGCATGGGGTACCCACCGACAAAATCAACTCACCTAATTCCGAATTGGGCTGGCTTTTAAACTCTTCATTTAATTGAATGAACAAAAGGATCGCTATTAAATCAGTTCAACATATCGCTGATCAAGAATTAAACAATGCAATCCTTCAAATATAACATTTCCTAAGATTCACAGCCGTTCCATTGTCGTTTGTGCGTTTCACATCAATAAATTAGTTTACTTTCTCTTAGTTGATTTTGTTTGTGAAACTGCATTATCTGGTTTCGTGTCCAGTGCATTCACTGAATCTGATATTTCAAATACATTTAGATGCTGAAATGGTACATTGCTTCTTTTTATCTCAGAATATACGAAGGAAATTGAAAATAACATTAATCTTCTATTACTGATGATTGAGGTGATAATGATTTAGTTGATAACGACCACAACAGTATCAATAATGGTAAGTAGGATCAGCAGTGATGACAACAATCTTAATGGCAAAAGTGATATTAATGGTAGCTAAGAGGATGTATTACCGGATTGAATGAAATGCAGATGACAATATATTGGAGTGGATGGAACGGGACAGCTAATAGCAAACTAATCTGGCTAAAGCAACGTGACATAGCTGTTGTCATGGGAGTAATTCACATCTGCTTAATATCACGAAACTTATGCTCATTAGCGATTCATGCTACTAATCATTAATGCACTTAAAGACACTTGAATGCATATTCGTCACTTCGGAATGATTTATTCAGTAGTCTTTATTTATGTGCTCTCTTAGGTTTTCGACTTTTGATTATCTTTATTAGAACTTTTAGCATGCATTCATTCAACAGCGAATATGGTTCATTTTTTGACGGTGTTTCGATGAAATGAAGGTGCATTATGGACAGGCAGGGAGGGAATTTCTTAGTGAAAAGAGAAAATGCAGACTGTTATGAGAGATTCGTCAGCGGACAGCGCTCAAATAAATACCATTTTATTTGATTCGTTTGAATTTCATTGTAATCGCGTTCAGATTCAAAAACAACGCAAGACAAGAGTGTGTTAATTATAAATGAGACAATATGTGTCATTAAAAAATTTACATTGGCATCGACAAAAACCGATTGAATGAATGTGAACGGTGAAAATATGAACTAATAAATCGTAACTGAACACTGAAATCAGATAAAACTTTTGAGGTGGTTCACATTTCCGAGAAGATGACAACGTGGATAATTGCTGAAATTAGCAATGTTTAGGAAAGAACTATGAACTGAAGTGGAGAATATGCTCAGACTTTGGTGTTGGATAAAGAGGAAATGAAAAATAACGATTGCGCAAATGAATCACAACAATGAAACCGATAGCAATATGTCGTTTCAAATCGTTGATCTCAATTAAAATCACTGTGATCAACACTGAGCATGAATGATATTAATGCAGTTTGGATTATGTACTTATTGAGAACAAATCCCGTACCAATATGTGAATAAATTCAATTGTTGAATTGTCAAACCTTAAAACTATTCTCCCTATTTATTCATTGGTTGAATCTATAATCTAGTTGTTAAGGTATCACATTAACGCTATGAGTTCTCGGATAACGGCGAAATTTCATTTTCAAATTTATTTCTCAGACTTTTAAATTTCATTTCATTCACACTGTCGCAGCACTGCAAAGGAGATATTGACAAAAAACTAATTGTTGCAAAAGAAAAACAACACTGATGACAAAAGCAAGATGAAGCTTGCAAGTTGATCGATGTGGAACGTTATGTGCTACGAAACTAAAGAGTAGCATCTTACTTGCAATCTCACTTCTTATGTCTAACAGTATTCAAATGATATTTGTTCAAACGTAAATTCCTGCTGCGAAGCAGTCGTTCCTTGAGTCAGTCAGTGAATCGCTTGCATTGATTTGCTTTTACGACTATTTGCATACCCACAATCATGATCAGCCACGAAGTACACCAGCAAAAATGCTGAACAAATACTAAGCAATAGTAAAGTATTTGAATACTTCTACGAAATTGGAAAGTAAGGCCGCAGGATTATTTCGAATGGAATAATTTATGTGTGCATTTGAGTCATGCAATCAATTCACTCGCTGTTCTTCGTTCGTTCGAGTACAGCTTCAGTAGAAAGACGATGCTCTATGCAGAAGTGTTGATTAAATTATTCAATTCACACTGAAATTTACATTCGTCGACAGTTTCTTCAGATGAATGATGCAAAAAAATGGTGTTTGTAACGAGTGGAAGAACACGAATATTTCTTTGGAACATGATTTGAAATATCTGCTTAGTTGAAAGGATAGGAAAGAATTATGTGTTGAGAACGATGTGAAATTGATTCACAGAGAACGAGCGATATCCTTGTTGCGAGTATAACAAGCGATTTGAGTGATTCTACGAAGCGAAAAGCATTGCAATTCCAGAAAACACGACTAATTTTTTGATGTTCTATACTGCCCTATATATTTCCTCACTTAAGATGAAACGTGTTCATTTCCGGACCTTCTTCAAACATACCGAAAATCGAGTGCGAATACAATGGGCTTATTAGTTATGTCTCCGAAGATCGAATCCAAAACTAGAGGATTTCAGCAATAACTTTTCATTTACTCATACTGAGACAAATATCTGCTTGGTTAATTATGAATATAGACCCCTCCCCCCCCCGCTCAAGTCGTTCGTTTCAATGGGTAAATTGTCTTCTCTTGCGAAAATCATCCATCTCACTTCAAACCTCAATTCCAATCTTCGTATCCTTCTAATTCTAAGGAAAATATCCACTTGCAAAAGATTTACTCCGAACAGAGCAACATTGACATAAATTTCATTCGATGCCTAATTCATAAATAAGCTTCCTGTTGACGATGGTATCTAAGTATGGATTGTTTGATCGATATTCTATGACAACCACAATCTCAATGTGATGCTTCAATTCAGTTGAGTGCTTTGCCGCGGCGAGTGTGCTTGAGCAGATTCAAGATCTCGATTTCTATGCATCTGCTTGTAGATTTCGTTCGTTGAAAATTGACTTTCAAAGAGTTTACTCGTGAATTATCTCTGAGAACATTGTATAGCTAAAGTTTTCGTTTTATTCGAATCTTTCAGATTTATATGCATCTATTCGCAGTGTATTCATGCCCTCATGAATAGCATCAAATAAAGAGGACATTTTGCGCGAAAGTCTCTTGCAGAAAATATTCATAATATTCTCAGCAACTATTAATTTTTGATGCGCATTTAAGTGCTGAGATCAACATTTGCTTGCTGATTTCTCGCCTTTATCAGCATGTGATATGGATCACTGAGGTCTAATGTTGATTGGAGATTTTCGATAAACACTGAGTGTTCGATGATGAATAGAATCTTGAATTTTTAAGAATTTTTATTCATTCTCGTAACTCATCCGGCTTCTTTTCAGAGTGCATTGCGCTATTGCATAGTCTGTAGTTTGCTGTCGAGAGCTGCTCTGTATTTAATTGATTCCGTAAATCATATTCCTCGCAAATCCCAACCAACAAGCGATAATTTCCATTTCTGGCATAAATATAATAGTACCTAGCAGTTAACATTTTTTCAAACATCGAAAATTCAGTTTCGAGCTGAAAGTGAATATTGAATCAGCTTTAGTTATTTGCACGAGTATCTTCTTCTTAGAACCCTGAGGACATAAGCGCAGGAAGTCTTAAATCCATCTCCAGGATTTTGTTCCGAATTTGTGTGAGGAATTAATGTTCAGCATTATTCACTTAACGAGCACACGGATGGTAATCTACATGAGATTAATTTAGATTGAAGCAATAAAAGACAAAATGTCAGCTTATTTATGGCCTCGTCCTCTACTATTCTACAATGCTGATCTATCATCGCTGGCCAATAGTCGGCAAAGCAACTGTGATTTTTTGGCCGCTGCGAGTCGTATCATAAAGTATCAGTTTCGTCAGAAGGGCACTTCACATGTGAAGTTCGTTTCGCATTCCGTTGTCTTTACGCGTTTTTTGTTGTGTTGACTGCTAACATGAGAATATTTTCACTTCAATTTGGTGAATTCACTGAAAATTTCTGTCAAATGTCAGCTAACGCGTAATTAATGCGACTGGCGATTAGCGTTAACATAGCGAAAAGATCAAACGATGCAGCGTTTGAATGGCATCGTAAAAATAGAACGAATGCAAAATAAACATTTTTTATCAAAAGTGAATATTTTATGTGAAGTTTTCGATTAATTGAATGATGATGATATGCGAGAGGAATGCGATTTTCGGTAAGTTCGAAATTTCACCATCGTAGATTAGAGAGCGTTTCTTAAGCACGAAACTGGCAATAATCTCTCCTAATTTTATATTGAATGTCTTCTTTATTGAGTGCTCAGAACTCCTAAATTTTTCCTCGCAATCCGCAACAGTGTCGAATTTCAGGAGGACTGAATGGGTGAACATACTGGAACAAGAAAGGGTAACCGCTGAAGTGGCTGAAATATTATTCGATGTGGCACGACTTGTTGAAGCAACTACCCCAAACAACGGGAGCATCACTCAGGTTCTTTAATATCACAACACTATTGGTGTTGCTTTCACTAATGCTATTACATTGATGATAATTCTTAATGTGCAGCGAACAAAGTGCTGAATGTGAATGTTCACGAGATATCTGGTCGATTTCAGTTGAACGATGGTGGCAGGGAGGCTTCCTTGCTAGCCCTCGTGATGGTTTTTACGCTTTGTCGTTGCGGTGCATATCAATCGCTTGCGGAAACATCCCCTTCGAACACGGATGCTACGTGGTAAACATACAATTCATCGAATTCTCGTTTCGGAGTTCATAGCTGATGTGTTGAAGCTTTTAATTTCCTACATGCACTCGGACGTACACATGTTTTGAACATACATTTTGTGATTGCCACAAAAAAAACGCTCGCTAAACTGATTGAACTTGCAGGCCACAGAATGTCAAATCGAAATTTCAGCAATGCGACGTCAAAACAGCAGCAGATGCCGATTACAAGTTTATAGCTGCGAATTTGAGTACGAGAATTTGAGTAAATTTATTTGTATGCTAATCGGTTGTGGATGATAAATTTATGTATGTAGTTGCTTAGCAATGAATTCATTACAAGCGTTCGTTCATTCACGTCTGTTAAACATTTAAAGTTTTCGATAAATGCATCAAAACTCGTAAATGTTTTGAATGATATTCCATTAGCGTGTTAATTGATTTCAAGCAAGAGCAAAACAACTGGATGGATGGTCGGTGTTAATGAATCGTTGATGAAATGCCCTAAAGTCTCAAATAGGAATGAGGCTCAAATTGGTGCAAATTTAATTAGCGTATAAACTTGAATTTATGAACTTCATCTCAATTCTGTTCTCTACCCTCGGAATTTCGTCTCTTTCATCGATTACCGTATCGCACATCCCCGTTCATTCCATCTCACTTCAGTCTCCACTTTCAACAGCACAATCCTTCGTGGAGTTGAATGGTTACATTCTTCAGAGCGCATCGTTGCAGTGGTAATGTACATAAATCAGATTGTTTTAGCCATCGGAGGTATATGAAAATGATTTTCAGAACAAATCCTTGCAATGGCAGTTACTACGTACGGATCTGGAGCACTCACGGTAGTAATAGCAAAGGATGAAGAGTTATCACGAGGTGTCATCAGTTCGTTGGATATGATCTTCGAGGGCTGCGTTAGAGCAAACGAGGATGGCGACCACGATCAATCGCTACCGCTGATCTACGACGATCGTGTTCAGCTTGCTTCACTCTCCGAAATTGTCAAAAGCCATTGGCGCCCTGATGAAAAGGTGCTAACACCCTTCCTTTGATGTGTTATTCGATAAATTAATTAATTCGCATAGATTTAAAAAATTAATTTCATACTCCATTCAGTGATGAGTTCAGCAGATATGTTCATGGAAATCCTATTGTATTTCTCTGAGTGAAAATTTCGAAGAATGGAATTTCTTTGGAGAAATCTACTAAGGTAGGGCTATAGATTTCGGTGGTTTTGTTTGGTGGAAAGAGATATCTATAGAAGGAGATATGAGAATCGAGTGTATTTATTACTGATATAGTTGTGTGTGAGAGATGTATGTGAAGTTTCGTGTTGCGTCAGCCATTTTCAAGAGAGTATTCTTCCATAACGGACGTTTGGTTAATTTTACACAATGACATTCAATCGTGAGACTGTGCACAGTGGTCGGAAGATGTGCCGAAACGTGTCGAAATGTTGACCGGATTTGAAGTTTGTTTGCAGATCACATTTATACGTTTATATCAGTTCGTCAGTGGGCATCTTCAAGTTGAGCCGTTCGTCATCCATGACCGTCCCATTCTGCAAATAGTGACTGAACGCCGTGATGGTGGATTTTCAGTTTTCAGAGAAGCGGTGACACCTGAATCGGTTACGTTTATCTACCGAATTTGACTTCAGCGTATCGCGTTTACCACATTTTCACTGAAACCGACTAGGAACTTCTCTTATTGTTGCATAAAATGGAGTTATTCTCACACACTTCTTAGGTGCTTGATAAATGCTTAAAGGTTTATCAGTTCTCATACAACCTCAGCTCAAAGAAAGAGGAATGTTGTTATTTTATCATAATTCATAGTATAAACAATCAGTATTTCAAGTTTGTTAATTGCAAATAAAATGGGGCAATGAAGGATGAGTGAAAGAGAACGAAGCCAGTGATTATGATAACAAAAGATTGATCGCTACAGACTGATGGCTCGGTTCGTTCAGTGGATAGTGCAACGAAAGGATCTCAGCCAACGGAACGCAAATTGTCGCGAAATCGCCGCCGAAAGAAATCTCTTTCGAATACAACCTCCCAAGTGAATCGCAAATTTACGATTAGTCACTGGACTCATTATGAGGTTTCTTCTAGAACACTTATCCCGTTGTCTGCATTCGAAACATTCATCTCAACGAACGGAACAAAGAAAGAATAAAATGCGGAACAGTTTTATTACTGAAAGTTTGTGCTGTGGAATGATGTTATGCTGACAGTGAGAATGGAATTGTGTTTTTAAATGTTTTATGTATGTTAGTGTAATCAAATGGTGAATTTGTTGATATCAATGGAACAGTAGACAAAAATGTATGGAAAGATGAGGGCAATTTAGGTGCTCAATCAAGAAGAACTCAGTGGTGGCCATCTGCGAATAATGAATGGTGATGAGCGCTCATCATGGCTGATCGCACCCAAGCATTCGGAAAGTGTTGTGGTGGCAGACTGCAGTGGATCTGGACCGATCTTGTTGGGTCCTGTACGGAATACTGTATTCCTGCGAGGCCTGAACGATTGTACCGTATCGGTGATTGCTTCGCGAGTTGTGATCGAACGATGCGAAGAGATCACCGTACATCTGTGCACACCTCTATCGCCTGTGCTCATTGACAGTCATGCTGTGAAGCTGGCACCCTATAATATATGCTACGATGTGAGTGAGCATTTGTCATAAATCATCTTCTTTGCTCTACAAATAAATTCAGCATTTCATTTCATTTTTTATATCAGCTTTCGACTTCAATTGTTCATTGCTTCCTTGTTCAGTTCTAAATTCCATTTGTTGGCTTGCTTCCATTGATACTTTCTGCAGCATTTAATGGTTTCTAATAGGTGATGTTTCTGAATCGCTTTGTTTTCCCGTTAAAAGATTACACGCCAACAAGTATTTCAGTATTTGGAATTCGCCTTAGAGGATTCGGGAATGGAATTGTGCGATGGCAATGGTAAATGGAATCAACCATTAGTTGTAAGTCATTTCGTTGAAGTCTGTCTGGTTCGTTTACAAACGCTGATCGAGCAGATAGCTTAGGTCGGAAAATGCGTTATCATTCAATCTTTTGATATGTAATGCTCTAATCCATTTTATGTTTCTTTGTTATCCACGATTCCTGCGGTATGAATTTTCAGTCGAATGTGGTGGTGATTTTTCAATAACATTCATTCAGGCTACTGAATTTTTCACGAGTGACGCAAATAACAATAACTCAAGTGAGTGCACCGAAACGTTCTCGATAATGGAGGCGAGTGAGTTCCATCTGTTCAATACCCCACTACCACAGACTAATCAGGCACTTCAGAAGGTAAACGATAAAGAATGCTTGTTCGATGTTGAATCTTGTTTCTTTTTGAAAGTGCTCCATCAATAAAGATTTCGGATAATTGCTAGTGCATTTATTAGTTGATCACTTGCATATGTTTAGATGATTGGTGTTAAGATAAGGCAACGATTCTTTGCGAGTGCGCAGCCTTTTGAATGCATCGTATAGTCAAGTAGTTTGACGATATCGTAACATAGTTTATAATTTTTATTGGGATAATTTGTATGAACATGACAATGAGAGAAAGTTTTTTCGGTTTCGTTTGCAATATTAACAAAATCTTCTATCATTTTTTGCTATTTGGGATCAAATAATCGCTTGTTACGTTCAATACTGTTGAAGAAATTCCTGGACAGTCTTCCGGATGACTTTTCGGCAGTTTTGACCGGACGTTCCGTAGCCGGAGTTGCCTTAAGGAGTCGAACAAAGACGCATAAATACAAAGTGGGCGATCTGGATCTGGAACATTTGGAACGTCTTGCGTTACGCGGCAAGCAACAACTGCACTTCAGGAAGACAAAATATTAGTGGTGATGGAATCTGGTCGAAATTTTATTCGTTATCGTTTAGATGAATGAAATTTTCGATCGCAACTAAAGTAGCGCTGCTCATTTTTGTTGTGCATTACTTATTGCGATTCATTGTCAGTGATTATATCCTTCTCTTCATCACATGCTTTTGTATTCCCATATATGATCTGAGTATCGACGTTTATGCATCAGATGCATCCCAATCTTGTGATATTGGTAATCGGCCCACTCCATTCAGTTCACTTTGTTCGTCTCCGAAGCGACCTTATCCTTTATTTCATTCCCATTTCATTTGTTACCATAATCGCTTATTTGCGATTCATTTGAGTTCTCGTCTTGTTTCGCATCATATTTTGTAGCAGTTTGCAGTGGTTGACTTCGTTCATTTTGCTTCAATTCTTTTGAATTAACCTGCATCGTATGATTGTTTTGATGCGCTTTGTGATTGCATTTCACTTTACTTATGCTTGAAAGTTTTAGGCTGGTCTTTTTTAATGCAGATGAATTGTGATGAATCGTTTATATATGTTTACATTTCCAGTTTACTTCGAAAATATTTGAATTATTACGTCTTCGAAAAATATATGAGGAACGTCTATGTGGTCTTCACAATTATTTACATAAATAGATGTAGATATCTGTTGTTGATTCAGTTGATGTGGTTCTTTAGGGAAAGAGTGAGAAGACGATGCCGATTCATGAAATGAACAATCGAATTTCCATCAAGTTTTTATCGTTCTATTCTTTATTCCACTTCAAGAAGTGTTTCAGTTGGATCCTGTCGTATCCTTCCGGAGCATTCATGTGCCATATCTCGCCGCACTTCACAAACTTTAGTACATTTCACAATTCGTACCAGGTGTTATATTTTGCATTTGTGATTGTTGTGGTGTAATGCATTCACAGAATTTTAGTTTTCATGTGTTTTGAGTTTTCGCGAATAAATTTAAACATGTTACACTGTTCATATCATACAGTACACCACACGATCTTCCGCACCGTACTGTTACAAGCATTACTCCACCCAGTAAGCAAAGAATCATTGAAGAAGTCAAACTTGAGTAAAGGCCTAGTATCCAGAGAATGTTGAGCAGTTTTTGTGCTAATTGCTGGTAGTGCCGATGGATTTCTTTAAAACTCGATGAATATGCAAAACGTGGGAATGGGTAATGTGAAGGAGTGCTTAACGATTTTGAACCAGTTGTATCAAAAGATTCAGAATATTTTCGAATCTCCCCCACAAACTGTGCATCTAAAGTTCAAACACTTAAGGAATAATGAATGATCACCAAAAACAAATATACGAAGACGGAGGACATTGTGGAATTGTCCAACAATAATGTTCCTCGGAGAGTGCGTTCACATCGACGAGGTGATCTCTGGAAAAAGTTAACGATGATTTTCAAGCTGAGAATGGTCTCTGATAGATCTTTTCATGCTCTTCGAAATCTACTGCATAGCATGTGTCATCAAATTTGCCTTGGAATATCTCAAATACTCCGACTGTTTCACGATACATCTCCAGTTGTTTGCTGTGATCCGTCTCCGTCACGACCAGGCGATCGCTGTTTGGCAATTCGTCACATATTGTGGTTCATAAGCACGTTGAAATTCTTAACTGACATTTACAATTAATCGCTGTAATTTTTTTACTTGAAAAAAAGCCGTCGAGGTATAATTTTTTGTTGGTTTTGTAATATTCAGCGTTGATTTGACGAGGGTTAAAGCTCGTAAAAGTGTCTCAGCAATTCACATAACCTCCATCGGTTTTCACGAGTGTGATGTTAATTTTTGTGTTTGAAATTGTTTCAATAATTTATGTTGGTTCATTATGGGAATGTTTCCGGAAATGTTATGATTTATGTTCGATCTTGTCAGAAAGGTCAAAAAAGGAATTCATTGGTTCATTACGAGAATGTTTCCGGAAACGACTGAGTCACAGAAATTAATGAATGTTAATTTCGAAGGTAACCACGATCAACAACCGTTAGGATGGCACTGCTGAGCGCTCAGATTTTACGACAGCTAAGTAGACGGCTGTTTTCACGTGGTCGGAGACGTGCTCTTCTGAATCCCGTCAAGAGCGCGTCGTTGTTAACAAATAATCAGCAAGCGACGAGGAACATTCTATTCAAGATGAGTAATGATACACCACCTCGTGTTGTTGGTTACTATGTTATGTGGGTTTTTTCGTCCATTTTTTATTGCTAATCTGTAACTGCCAAAATTTTTTGAGCTTTTTCTATTCGTTTGCATCTGAATTTTTGTTCGATTCATCATTTTCCAGGATATGAACTCTCAAATATTATTCCTTCAGTGGGAGCGTTTGAAATTCATTCTGTAAGATTCCCAGTTCCATCGTTTTTTGAGCTTATTTTGTCACTTAGGATTTTGATTGGTTAATACAGCTACTGTGTCTCATAGTGGTTGTTTTCATAGAAATTCAATTTCAGTTTTCCGGTAATTCCTGATGAAACGGTAGAAAACAATAAATATTTGGCCAATATAGCGTCAAGCACTGACTGGCCACTTCTATCATCTGCGACTCGTAAGTTTTTCGTCCAGTTTATCTAATTTGAAACGCCAGTCTATGAAGTTCAATCCGGGAAAATTGAATAGTGCCGAAAATATCTTTTTTCTACTGTTTTCAGCGAAAGAAATGTACGAAGGAACGTTGCGTTTAATGATGGAATATGGCGCTACTGTAATGGAACACTTGGAACATCTTAAGACAGGTCTCTTCACTTCACTGATATGTTAACTTTATGACATTGAACTTCGAAAATTCTTCATTGCTTGATTAATTTTTTCCCGATCATTAATTTAGCGTTAACCCCACTCTCTTCCAATTGATTCAGCCACATGCTCATTCTGTCTCAGTGGCAATATACCATCGTGTCGTGAATTTACTCAGTTGAATGGAATTTCAGCGAAAGAAGATGAACGTTCATTCGAAACTGTTGTTGATCCGTTGTTGACAGAAGAGTACGATGTGAATTATGCCTTTCAGACATTAATTTTGAAGATGTTGACTGATTGGCCTTTGTGTAGTAATCGTGAATTCGAATCTGATATGCATCATGTTCGTTCAGTTTTTTGTTCGACCTTAAGCATGATTGATTCCTTGACTTTACTTAATTACATTATCATCTGTTCATTAGTTTCACACAGAAATCATTGTAGAACGTGAATGATTATTGGCTAATAGTAAGATAACAGGCAGTAGATGCTCGTCGCTGTATGTTTTATTTTTAGATGAAAATAATGTGTGTAAGAGATCAAATGGAAAAATTAACGGATGAACATTTCCAGAATGCAGTTAAGGTAATCATTTGTTTTCGTTTCACTCTTTTGCTGATTTCATAGTGATTTTTATTTGTTTCAATTCTTTGTTTTTCATGGAGATTATACAGCAGTTAAGAGTTACGTCGTTTATTCTGTTCAGTTTTTGTACGATAAACGACAGCATGATATGGATGCATGGAAAATTCGTTTACTGGAATATTACTTGTTGGAAATGAAGGCGAGTGGCTTGGATAGGCACGATGAGAAGACACGTAAAATTATTGGTTCATGGTCGAGATTTGTTGATGAGTACAGAGCAAAATACTTGTAAGTCTCGTTGCGGAACGTGCATAACCTCTTCTCTTTTATGTGTGCAGTGTACAAAATAACGGGTTAGAGTTGAAAATGATGCGAGTAGCGATAATGGAAATTTGAAATTTCAGGACGAATATAATGACGACGAACGATCAGAATACATTTACAGTCACCGATCGCGCAATCTTGAAAGATGCACCACCACATGTTTTGCGAATGCTTGCAACAGATCAGTGAGTGTTTCGATAGCTTGTTGCTTCATTGTTCGTTACATGGTGTTTCAGTCGAAACGTGTTCTGCGGGATTGGATGCGAATGCATTGGATGGCGTAAGTCATACAGCTAATGATCGTTGCTTGTTTGCAGATTGGAAGTGGACAAGGGTCCGTGGCGTGCTCGAATGGCACCACAGTCAATAATGCCTTTTATGCAGTATTGCGGTGACCGAAGTTTAAGGGCAGCAGCATGGGAGAAGTGGACGTCGAGAGCAAGTTTTGAGCATGACTTCTACAATAACTCAGTGAATATCGAAGAGTTACGGCATAATAAGTCAGTGCTTCGATTTTTTAGTGTTCGTGGTTGAATTTTAATGAGTTGATCGATGAGTGCATAGTGATGATTCGGGATATTTTGATATCCTTGTGCATCCATTAGTTGGAATAATTTTCAGTGAAGGATGGGCAAAAACACTCGGCTACACGTCCGTCTCTGAGCATCGTCTATCGAACAAAATGGCTGGAACACCCGATACTGTTCGCAGTTTTATAGTGGCGTATGTTTGATGTTTCAGTATTGTTTATGTGCGTATCCTGTTACAGAGTTTATGCTGAATGAACTTGCAGAACTTAATTTTTCTGTTGGTGAATTCGTCGCAGAAACTAGTTAGGGTTTAATCAACAGTCAGTTTCATCGATTGAAATATATACCTTTTCGAATATCGTTTTGATTTTTTGCGGACGTTCTTACGGGGTGTTGCACACCTGTGTTAATTTGGAATAATTAATGATATATTCATAGGAATTATGTAGTGATGAAGTGTAGCGCATTGTAGATTGACAAAACGAATGCGTCCAGTCTTTATGGATCGTATCGAAGCGTGGTCAACGTTTGCATCTGCAAAGGAGATGATTAGTGGCGAATTGCAGCCGTTCGATTTGTTTTATATTTGCCGAAAAGAGGCAGAAGATCATTACGAGTTGGTTTCTGTGCTCATTTTGTCGTTATCTTTCTCAGGATCATCGCTTTTGATTCCTACAGTTTCCTGATAGTGTCTCATAGCAGTACTGATGTTATTAATGCAAGTGCCCATGATCAATATTTGGCTACGATGATTAATTTTTCAAGTCAATGAATATTTTAATTGAATTTCAGTGTCGATGCGTTGGGTCTGATGAAACATTTTCCATTTTGGCCGACCTTTACGAATCTTATCGATATTTTGTCGCATATCTTCAATCTTAAATTCGAAGTATTTATTGGCTCTGAATTTGCTATTCATTGACTTTTTGTTTTTCGTTTAACTTTTTGTTTTTTATTCTGAAGTCAGTTCACATGGGAATTGAGGAAGTTTCACTTATTCCTTAATCGGAGTTGAATATGAAAAAGCAACACAAAAAGAGAAACGTATAGATTCAGCTAACTGTATCAGAATTATGTATTGTGTTGTAGGATGTGACTTTAAACAATGCATTGGAACGATGCAGCACAGATGTGAAAATATTTTCGGTGGATGATCTCTCAACTGGTTTGTTTTTTCGATCATTTAGGTGGAGCTTCTTTGATAATAGGGAAAAGAATGTGTTTTTTTTTTGGTATTCCATTTTTTTTCGAAAATTTCCTCATGCGAAGATGTTTTTATTCATTGCACGTTGTTATTAGGAAAGCATTTGGGTCGCCTCTACGTGGACCCATTTGAACGGGCGAACAAACGCGGCAATTGGAATACTCTGCTCGGAAGAAGTTCGTTCCCTTGAGCCTTTTTATATCATTCGTATTGTCCTTAGCAATGTCGTTATTATTTTCACAGAGCTGTAGTATAGTTGAAATTATTATTGACATAATCGTCGTATAATTGATCGCAACCTAGTGCCGTTCATTTCGATTGAATATTCAGCGGCAAATGAAGCTCGTGGTTTGGACAAATTGGTGTATTTGATTGGAGCTGCTGACGCGCCCACTTCTGATTCACCGTCGTTGTTGCACTATCAACAATTGCAGCAGCTTCTTTTCCATGTAAAGTTTATTTTATTGTTTGCATGTTTGTTCATCGAAATTCATTTTGTCCAAAATCTTTGTTTGGGTATTCGTTGGGTTGAGAGGTTTACTCAGTTGTTTATGGGATGAACAATGTGAAATTTTATGCCTGATGTATTCAACCAGAGTTATATAAAAGGATGAAATCTTTTCGTTTCTAAAATTTGTTTTTCTGCTTTTTTATTGTATTTTGTGAGCATTTAATGTTAGTTTTTTTTGTTAAGGTTGGCCGTTCACTGCAACTGCTTTTATCAGAATCGCCATACCGTGATATCACAATTCCATGGTCACCGATGTATGCGCTGGATTGGGATGCAGCGGATCTTTTACCTGCCTTCACACAGTTCTTCATGTATAAACCAAATCTGCTAAATGTGCTCTCATCAAAACATTCGGTTAGTTTTTGTTTTTTAGATCTGCTCGTAGGGTTCAGTGGATGTCTATCTGAAGGTGTGCTTGTTTTTGGTTATGATTAACTCAAAATTGTTTTTAAACTAACCAAACGTTTTGATTAACTCATAGTTTTTTGTTTTTAATTTCATTGCTTTTCGAAATCTACCAATACTCATTTTAAACTATTTTGCATTGACCGTTTGCGTTCAGGAGACAGGTGAGGTAATGTCGGAGGTGAGAGCCAACACTGTGGCGATGGGTCTTTCACGTGCCACTTTGTGGGAGTCTTATCGATCACTGTTTTGGGCCGATTTTGATTTATCGATTTTTGAAATGGAGGATCGAAAGTTGGTTTGCTTCATTTATTTTTGATGGATATTACAGTTGATTGATCATAGATGAGTACATTCGTTGTTTTTGTGAGCATGTTTGATTCGAATAACTGATGTTTTAGAAAGAAGTTTTGGCTGGATATGTATCGTGAGTTGTACAAAGAGTATTTCCCGTTCAAGCTGGCCAGATACGACTACCATCCTTGTTCATTCACACCGATTTTCGCGATGCAACCCTATATGAGTATGTACTACCGGAAGCTGTGGACTGAGGTTTGATATTGTTATACCGTATTTTCGCAGAAAATGTCATTACTTTCATGTTGTATTTATTTTCGTCTTGATGCTTGGTGCTACCGAATTATTGACCTAGTTTGCATTATTGCTAATATAATTGGTGATTGACTGTTATTGTGGTACACTGTTTACTAGTGTGGTTATGAATTGATGTTTAGATGCTAGCGTTGGATATTCACGAAACGTTTGATATCGAGAATGATGTGCGCAGTACGGGTGAGCGTTTGAAGAGTACGATGTTGGTGAAAGGAGCCGGTGATATTCAGGGCGAATTGTTCCGAAGATTTCAGGTGGGATGCACGCCTCTTTTAATTATTCAGTCTGGGAATAATTCGTTGTTATGTGATTCTTTGAAGAAGTGTCTTAGGTATATAGCTGGGTATCCATTCAGTTGGAGATTCAGTTGCCTCACAATTTCTTCATGTCTCCTGGAAATTTTAATCCAGTTCCACATCGTTATCAAAAAACCTACTAAACTTCATGGAAAATATCTTTCAACTAAAATATTTCATCCGAATTTGACACTGGCGACATGTTGGTTCGTTGTTGTTGTTGTTCGTTGTTCAGTTGCAGTTGAGAAGTGACGATAAAGCGTGTTTCAGGGTCGCGATCCTAGTGTTGGCGCAGTTTGTGATTTCTACGATCCGCCGTCATATTATCAGTTCAACGATTTTGATGAGACAAGGCAGTCCTCGCAAAAAGCATAATGAAAACTGTAGGAAATACAAAGTCAATTTTATTGATGACTGTTTGGAATATTAGAATTGAACTTTACGGTTTACGAGATATGTATTTCGTTTGCTGAAGTTATTCATTCGGGTGCCATGAAACAGTGAGTACATTTGTCCAGTTAAAAATGTTGTTGTCGCGCGCAGTATGAATGAGTTACGAGTGTCAGATGAAGTGATCTTCTGAGAAAAGTTTTCATGCGATGAGTCGTGCTCTTGGAAAATTCTGTGCAGATTGTTTATGGCTCTTTCATCGGTAAACTCTCGTTTAGTGCAGCTGAATAAATTGAACGAGGAAATTCGGTAATTCAGGAGTTTTTCTTGTTAAGCTGAAGAAATTGGGATTTTGTTATTGAATGCACTTGTTTATTGTATAATACGATAGTAGATATGTGATGTAGTAGAATTTATTCGATGTATATTTGGCGTAATAGAATTTATTATCAGTTTGGTCAATAGAATATATATGTTGATGTGTTTGTTGTTTGTTTGAGTTCTGAGAAAATTTCAAGGAAGTTATGTCTATAATTAGCAGACTTTTTCTTCTATGCAAATTGGACAGACTCAACAAGCACCTTGGAATATCTTCATTCATTTGAATTGTGTTGTGTTGTTAATGAATATATCTTTATCACATTGACCAGTTGTTATAGAAAACCACACAAAAGGACATCCATTTGAACACATTTTTTAGTCGCTTTTGATGGAAATTCTCTCGTGTTAATGTACCGTTCTCATCACGAAAAACACATCTTCAATCGCAGAATACTGACGCAACGTTTGCGAATATCGCTGAAACATATACAACTTTTTGAGTGATTTATTGTGTAGCTCTTAAAGTAAATGAAATTGTTCGTGATAACAGAACACACGGAAAAGCGATTGATTATATTCTGAAAAAGTTGTATTGAATGTGAAAGTTGAATCGATTCTGAACGGAATGAAATGTGGAAATCAGCGAAATCGCTTAAACTCAAACTTACTTCGCCAAAAACATCGTTAAAATCGGAATGAGAAGTGTGCAAAGATGTCGAGAAAGTGATATACCGACAAACTTCCAATACGTACTCGGAAAAAATTTCTCATGAAAGTACGTCATAACTTCACTTAGCGCCGTCATCACGAAGAGAATGATCGATTTGAGCAGTATTCGGTATTCAACCGATGAGAGACCACTCTCCCTGGGTCGAACGCTAATTGACCGTTTCTGCAGGAGGATTTGAATTTTTGATCGTTGAACACTTTAAATTTTGAAAAAAGACTATCATCCCAGAACGCATAATTCGAGCTCTCACATCCAAATAAACGAATAAACGAATTCTGCAGAAAGACCGCAGTATATTTCCAAAAAAATCCGAGCAATATCCAAGAGAGTGGCTATTAGTTGATGGAGAAGTAATTATAAGACACAAACTCATCAACAAACCATTCGAATGATTCCACGTACAACTGCAATATAATTACAGAAACTCAGAACTGAAAGAGACGAAAGGAACATGACGACGACCAAAGCCATTTTATATACCGATTCGGTGTTTACAAAAACCCATGCGCACATACGAGCATCGAATAAAAGCGCAAACCGTGGATGCAGGAATACGATGAATGATATTATGCCAACCCCTACACTCAGTGGTGTTAGTATCTTAAATTTCCTCTTGTAAACGATGTTCAAATAAATTATCAATTTTGAATCTTATAGCGACGAAACGATACGACCGTTCATCTCCTTACAATGCTTCCATCAATTCCCAAAAAACTCAATCTTTTGAGAAAATCAACACAATTGGGATAACATTTATTCAGCTGTCTGCTTAACTTAATGGTTTGATCAATTTGTTATGCCTCTGTAGCTGCTTCGTACAAAATATTGCGGATCAATTCAGAATCGATAGAAGGAGCGATTTCAAATCGCCTAACAAACAAGTGAGTGTGATTAATAAATGAGCTGTAAGCATAAAGGAATGAATCTAGAACTAAATAGATTTAAATCAAATTATACGATTCGGCTAATTAGAGTACTCGTCTGTCTCAACTAACCGCACAAAGCCGTAAAATGCGTTTTTGATTCCTTGGGGAGATTGTAACAACACTGAGACGATTGATTGATAGAATAAACATGAAACACATCATGCAAATCCACGGTGGTTGGATCATTTCTCCGCCAATCTGAGAAATTTGTTAATTTTGCGTTCCCTTTAATCTAATTCTCTTGATTATTTTAATTTTTTTACAATATTTCGCCACAATTCATTCAAACTGAATCATTATTGGACGTACTTGCAGCAACAGTTTCATCTCATATGGACATATATATGTGGAGAACGTTGACTATTCATAAGATCAGATCGTCAAAGAGCACGAACCTTAGAAAGAACATAGTTATCGACGGGCCATATACACAAAAGACCAGTTGCACACTGAACACACACTTGCGGCAAATCCAGAATGCCTATGTACAAGAATAATTTAAACGTTGGATTGTTGCGAATGATCTTGTCGGATGCAATCGCCTGCAATTGCACAATTGATTATTCGTTCATGAATCACCACACTGCATTCAGCAAAAATCGTAATGAAGAGACCCTCTGTGTGACTGTTAAGTTCCATGCTTACTCGAATGGATACTTTGAAACTGCACACAAATATGCATTGTGTCAGGATTGTTTTAAATGATTTCCATGTTTCATTTCGGACTGTTTTTTGCATACACACTTCATTTCCTGTTTCAATGTCAATTTGCATTATTTTTGACAATTGGTCAAAGTAATCCTCCGATCAAGTAAATGAGATCGAAATCTCTTCTATCTTGTCAGCGCATCATTTTGAAATTAGAATTTGATGACTCATTCGATAACTTACTAAAGTAACGACCGAAGCAAACAGAATACCAGCTGCATTCAATGTAAAATATATCGCTCCGACTATATATCGTTCATTTTGTGACAGCCCTGTAGCTGTCTTGAAAATATTCAAATAATCAGTCCAGTTTACGAGTATTGCTGTTACTTCATCTTCACTCATTTTGCTATTTTCAGCCTTGGCATAGAAATTGTAAAGAAAATGTTCGACACAGTCACTGAACTAAACAACAGAACAATTCACAAATGAAGCGTTGAAGAATGCACTGCTTTCGTTTCCAGCCGCAATACTCTGAGCAACTGGAATCTGAAAACTGAAAAAAAGCAGTTAATAGATTACGATAATGGGGCAATTCTATAAATGCCAAAACGTAATTTTGCTGAATGCCAAAACGTAATTAGCGAAGAATTTTGTAGTTTTTCGAGAAAGCTGAGAACATTCGAAAAATTCGAGAGATATTGTGATCCTAATGATTTTCCCGTTGCTCAACATTTGCTCCACCTTCCCACAATTGAATGTCGAATTGATATTCAATCGTGGTAAGTGACTGTTTAGAATGATTAATCTATGATCGGTTAACTTAACACCGTCGAATTAACAAAAAATCAAAAGCGCTGAAGAAATTATTACAAACATCAAACATTCGCCTAATCATTGAGAAAATTTCAAAAGTCTTCTGAAATTTGTTCCATAAAACTTCTGAGCAATGCGCAGACAGGAGTAAACACCCTTCGATGCACTGCTCATTCTGATGATTCGTTCTAGTAAGGAGCGCAACTATCCTCAAAAGCATCGAATTCAATTTTTTTGATTTCCGCTTTAGAGAGCACAATCGAGTGCACACTTGCAAACTTCCTGACAAGAAGCACACCAACAAAGGAATAGGTTCCGACTTTCTTGTTTTTAGCCCCTAAGCCAGGTGATTGATGCGCGAGGCCTCTTAAAAATGTCGATAGTTGGATTTCAAGAGTGTCCGACATTGTTCAGTGGACAAGCTTTCGGAATTTGAACAAAAGTGGAAGCAAAAGTGGGAGCCAAAGTCAAACTCAAGCCTAAGCTTCACGGCGCCATGAAATAAAGCTTAAAATCACAATCTTATCAGCTCAAATATTTGCGTTTCCAACGCTTTTTCACTCGCTGTCTGAACCGAGAATTGAAAGATAGCCGAACATACCTAAAATTGAAATTTTAATTGAACAGAATGCTACTGATGAAGAGAGAACGTATGGAATTTAGAAGTGAATTGGAATCAAGAGAATGCCTTTCAACGGATTCTCGCACGAAATGCGAATACAGCTCCATAATTATGCATGCTGTTCAACGTATCATCATCGCATCAAATATATCAGCCGTTCCTTACGCAACAATTTATTCGCACTAACAATTGCAATAATAATAGTAATAATAACAATAATGTGCCACCTCAATGAGAAAGATATACCAATTTTGATGATGAAAAGGCTTGCCTCATTTTTGACGAAAATAAAATACGAATTATAAGATACGCGTTGTTGAATTTTTACGATCTTTGAAAGGCATCGATGAAATTAAGGTTAGGTGAAATTCAAATAGCAGAACTGATTCAAAGTCTGAAGCGACCAGACTTAAATTCGATTCATTTTGTCGTTGGTAATGAGGGGCTGATGATTGTTGTTGTCATTTTATTGTGAAGTTTGATTTTCTGGAAAATGAAACGGTCGAAGTAATGTACAAAATGCTTCAACAAATTCATAATTGAGTATATTGGATGCGTGGCTAACTTTTTTTCCGGTCATTGACGTTCAGCAATTGCTTGAAGTTAATTGAGACAGCAAGTATTATGACTGAAATTCAAACTGAAACATCATAACGGAATGTATCCGCATCCCGAAGGAATTATGCTAATTTGTATTGCAGAGGACACGATTTCTATTTGTATCTGCGCAGACATACGGTAATTTTGATGGTATTTGCATGCCTGCAGAGATTGCGATATGTGAATTCAATTTAAGATACGGGATTATTGATCAGGTGATCAAAATTGATCATACAGAATCTATCGCATTCAGTTGAATCAGTTAGTGTTCAGTATGAACTGAATAATTTAATCAACACTTCTGCATAGAGCATCGTCTTTCTACTGAAGCTGTACTCGAACGAACGAAGAACAGCGAGTGAATTGATTGCATGACTCAAATGCACACATAAATTATTCCATTCGAAATAATCCTGCGGCCTTACTTTCCAATTTCGTAGAAGTATTCAAATAGTTTACTATTGCTTAGTATTTGTTCAGCATTTTTGCTGGTGTACTTCGTGGCTGATCATGATTGTGGGTATGCAAATAGTCGTAAAAGCAAATCAATGCAAGCGATTCACTGACTGACTCAAGGAACGACTGCTTCGCAGCAGGAATTTACGTTTGAACAAATATCATTTGAATACTGTTAGACATAAGAAGTGAGATTGCAAGTAAGATGCTACTCTTTAGTTTCGTAGCACATAACGTTCCACATCGATCAGCTTGCAAGCTTCATCTTGCTTTTGTCATCAGTGTTGTTTTTCTTTTGCAACAATTAGTTTTTTGTCAATATCTCCTTTGCAGTGCTGCGACAGTGTGAATGAAATGAAATTTAAAAGTCTGAGAAATAAATTTGAAAATGAAATTTCGCCGTTATCCGAGAACTCATAGCGTTAATGTGATACCTTAACAACTAGATTATAGATTCAACCAATGAATAAATAGGGAGAATAGTTTGAAGGTTTGACAATTCAACAATTGAATTTATTCACATATTGGTACGGGATTTGTTCTCAATAAGTACATAATCCAAACTGCATTAATATCATTCATGCTCAGTGTTGATCACAGTGATTTTAATTGAGATCAACGATTTGAAACGACATATTGCTATCGGTTTCATTGTTGTGATTCATTTGCGCAATCGTTATTTTTCATTTCCTCTTTATCCAACACCAAAGTCTGAGCATATTCTCCACTTCAGTTCATAGTTCTTTCCTAAACATTGCTAATTTCAGCAATTATCCACGTTGTCATCTTCTCGGAAATGTGAACCACCTCAAAAGTTTTATCTGATTTCAGTGTTCAGTTACGATTTATTAGTTCATATTTTCACCGTTCACATTCATTCAATCGGTTTTTGTCGATGCCAATGTAAATTTTTTAATGACACATATTGTCTCATTTATAATTAACACACTCTTGTCTTGCGTTGTTTTTGAATCTGAACGCGATTACAATGAAATTCAAACGAATCAAATAAAATGGTATTTATTTGAGCGCTGTCCGCTGACGAATCTCTCATAACAGTCTGCATTTTCTCTTTTCACTAAGAAATTCCCTCCCTGCCTGTCCATAATGCACCTTCATTTCATCGAAACACCGTCAAAAAATGAACCATATTCGCTGTTGAATGAATGCATGCTAAAAGTTCTAATAAAGATAATCAAAAGTCGAAAACCTAAGAGAGCACATAAATAAAGACTACTGAATAAATCATTCCGAAGTGACGAATATGCATTCAAGTGTCTTTAAGTGCATTAATGATTAGTAGCATGAATCGCTAATGAGCATAAGTTTCGTGATATTAAGCAGATGTGAATTACTCCCATGACAACAGCTATGTCACGTTGCTTTAGCCAGATTAGTTTGCTATTAGCTGTCCCGTTCCATCCACTCCAATATATTGTCATCTGCATTTCATTCAATCCGGTAATACATCCTCTTAGCTACCATTAATATCACTTTTGCCATTAAGATTGTTGTCATCACTGCTGATCCTACTTACCATTATTGATACTGTTGTGGTCGTTATCAACTAAATCATTATCACCTCAATCATCAGTAATAGAAGATTAATGTTATTTTCAATTTCCTTCGTATATTCTGAGATAAAAAGAAGCAATGTACCATTTCAGCATCTGAATGTAATTGAAATATCAGATTCAGTGAATTCACTGGACACGAAACCAGATAATGCAGTTTCACAAACAAAATCAACTAAGAGAAAGTAAACTAATTTATTGATGTGAAACGCACAAACGACAATGGAACGGCTGTGAATCTTAGGAAATGTTACATTTGAAGGATTGCATTGTTTAATTCTTGATCAGCGATATGTTGAACTGATTTAATAGCGATCCTTTTGTTCATTCAATTAAATGAAGAGTTTAAAAGCCAGCCCAATTCGGAATTAGGTGAGTTGATTTTGTTGGTGGGTACCCCATGCGAATGGAAATTCTGATTGCTCTGATTCGTGTTACGACTCGTGATCTCGCCGTCTTCTAAACACATTGCCTTTAATTCCTGAAGTTTCATCCACTAATGCCTTGAAATTAAGCTTAAGCTTAAACTCACACTTAAGCCCGAGTTCAGGATCAGTCGCGACTCGGATTCATGCCTAGAAGTGGGACCGATCAACATTTATAATCAAAAGATACATAATCGAAAGAAATTCAGCCATAATGCTCTTTTTTTTTCCTCAATAAAGCTGTCGTCCATTCTGCTGACAAAAAGAAAAAAATCGAAGATCACTGTCCACCATCCTTATCAGTTTATTCAACACCTAATTTACAAGTTCGCATTGTTCCAATTCCTTTATATCACTTGCTAATCGACTTTCCTCTTGTCGCGGCATTGGTGTATGCTGCATCTTATCAAATAATGCGATTATATAATGCCTTCATAAAAAGCCATAACATTTTGCTGTCAATGAGTTGATAAGAATGCTTGCGAGATTATATAATGAATAGTTTGAATTTTTGCTCCATTTTCTTCAGTTTTTCACCAAAAAATCATTCCACTGCTCGTTAAACGTAAGCTCCGAGAATGCGTCGTCGTGCTGGTAGAAATAAGCAGAGTTTAATGATGGTTGTCGATCTGCTTCTTAACCAGTTCAAAAGGACGACTAATTGTTGCAATTGAGACAATTGAAACTACTTAAGAATTTACCCCTAACCTAATCAGTTTATTTATCACCTACTTTGTAAACGTCGAGCGGCTTGAACTATTACTTGACATCATTTGATATCAATTTGAATGCTAGGAAGTTTGATGTTT
>JAPYMA010002206.1:0-27678 GCA_035041965.1 Anisakis pegreffii
TCCAAACTCTGTTCTCTCAGATGCAGTCCAAAAATCGTGTGTTTTCTGATGAGATTTGAGTCTACTGATGACTCGAAAACAAATTTCTGAGAAATTTTCATGATAGTTTATGAGTGAAGAGTAGAAGAGCGAGTTTAGCGCACACTGAAATTCAGAGGCATGAAATTATCTCATGAGGACATTCTTCCGCATTTTCGCGAATTTTACAGCTCTTATCGAACACTTTGTTGCAGCTTTCGTCAAACTGACTCAAATAAAATGATTATTTTTGCTAAGATCTATTTGAAGTGACACAGCCCAAATGCACATACCTAATGTAGAAACATATCCTTTAAAACCAACAGCTTTTCGAACACCATCACTCGAGAATTCGAATGAAACATTCGGACTATTGGCAAAATATATCGTCGGATAGCGTTCTCCTTGAAAAATGTAATCCTGAATAAGAAACATTCATCAGAAAGAAACTATTGCTATGATAAAGACTAGGCTATTTTCTTCATACCTGGCCAATTCCATTCACTGTCATTAAATCACAGCATCTTTCTGACTCAAATGCCATTTGCAGATAGATCACATGGTGTTGTGGTGGATTGATGAAACTGAATTGCATCAATACTTTACCATTTTTATTGTCATCAGTAAGTACCGTTATTATTACCATTCGTTATCGCTACCAAAAATCACTTATATTATCAGCATAAATCACGTATGTATGCAGAAACGAACTTAAATTGACATTTCAAGTAGTTTTCATAAGCCGATATGCCGTAGTCATTTGTATTGATCATTACCGATTTTTCAACCGATAAATCGTGGATGCTTTCCGCACCAACACATACTTCCTGCGTATCGTTTGCTGAAATCATTTGTCTTACTCGTTCATTAGAAGGCCAAAAGCTTTAAAATAGGTTCATCGGCAAGATTCGGTCCTTTGGTTTGCACACAATTTTAGGACTGCTTTCATTTTCATTTATCATTAAGTCTTTTCGTAGAACCGTTGGAGATATTTCAGCAGAACTCATAAAAAATAGGTACTTTGGTCTGCGAATGTGTCAATGATAAACGAGAAACGTCTCGGTGGAAATATTGATCCATCACCACTGGTAAAGTTGACATGCACTGATCCACGGAAATAGAACGCTACCGGTAAATCGCTTGTTACATCATATCCACTACAATCCAATATTTAGCGTCTGTTGTATTATTTTAAACAATCCATATTTTGCCAAGGGAAATTTCTTTGTAGTCCCAGTTTAGTTGAATTTTATACTTCAATAGTTTTTCAAAATGAATTACCCAAGATGAATTGTTGTGTTATGCGTTTCATTCGTTGAACTTCCACCACTCATTACAAATGGGTCACCACTCATTACAAATGAGTCCGTTTTGTCATCCGTTTGGAAATCATAAAAAAGTATCCGCAGATTTGCGTTCACCCCCTCGAATTCCCATCTGCAATTGTTACCCTCACCGTAATCCTCCGGGTAAGCAAACGACGTTTCAAAGTATGTATCTTTTATGAGGCGTTTCCCACCACATAAGGTTTTCTCATCAGCAGACATATCTGAAAATTATGTCATGATGAGAACAATAAGAATGATGATGATGGAACAATTGGAATACTTACTGTAGGGTTTCAAGATCGCTTTAAAGCCTGTATGCTTCACATCAGCCATAAACACATCAGGTTTAGTTTGCTGGAATGTCAAACTCATCGGTCCCGGAGACAGAGAAAATGCAACAGTGCCTCGTTCTGGATCAGTATCACTACCGTGTCGACTGAAAACTTCAATTACTATTTTATTATAATCACTATCACTATTATCATTATTGTCACTATAATCACTGTTATCGCCGTCATATTAATCATTATTACTATCATTATTATCAAAATTGAATCCCACATGGACTGCTCGTCAGTAGCCGTTTGGATTGTCAACGAATCTTCACGACCAATGAAGAATTCTTCGAAGAGTAAACGAACGCCGAATCCAGGCATCGGTTGAATGTTGACAGTGCATCTGCATAATAAGATTCTGAATTCAACTCAACCGTAGCCTCACCTTGTTCTCCATTCACAGACTTGCTTCTCATTTAGGCTAGAGGCATTCAGATTTGCAAGTTTCCGAAGTTTTGGCATTTCTTACAAGAATGAAACTGCCTTTATACAATATCATAATCACTTACGTTGCATCACCAACATCCGGTAGTCCATTTGGGAAATTCAACGAAGCTACGTAACTTATATTGTCATCAGGTAGAGGTAAGTCGATAGACTGCAATATGTATAAAAGATACTACCTTAAAGAGTCAGTGGCAAAAGCTAGCAATAAACATGACTTGAAAAGCATCATGTTGAAAGACATACCTGATCTGGAAAGCAATAGATCAAATTTGTTTGAGCAGCTGCGAGAATAATTTGCTCGAAAGCGACATAAAATAATAAAATAATGAAATAACTGTTCATTTTGTCGGCGATATGTTTGACATGCAAATGATGACTACTAACTATATCATTCGTATCACTTGATTACATATAAGATAGTTAATTTATAGTATTGTATTCGATAAGTGTTCATTGATTTATTTACACACTCATTTGTAGAGTTGTAGAACTGTCAATGATAAGCGTTAAACTATTAGTTGTTGATAAGATGCATTTAATGATGGCATAACGAACTGAGCAAAAGCGCATTCAATGTCGAGGAGTTTTGATAAGAAAGCGAACGTTCCATATGCAAGTGAATCTGATCTTTTGATACTCAAAGGACAAAGAGCTTGCCGTCGAGGATTCTTTGTTGGTTGTGACCGAACACACATTTTGAAAACATTGTTGTGAAACTATGGAAGAATCAATTTCTAATGAATCAGTCAATAATGATTTACTGAGCTCGTCATTTCCCTCTTGACATGCTCAAATTCCCCATCCCTATGGGAATTACAGGTTTAGACGATGTTAAATTGTTAAAGAACTGATCAGATATTCAAAGGTTAGCAGAGAGAGTTTAAAAAGATCGTTTTCAGAGTGCTGCGCAGAAAATCAACCTTATTCTTGACGTTGAATCTATCGGCCCACTCGCATCATATTCGAACCAGATGTGTATTTTACATTCATGAAACATCGAAGAATGGTCATGCGTAAAAACATTTAGAGAGCGCGAATCAACACTGCTAAGTGATCTCCTTTACTCATGTAATACTTTGTTTACTTCACATTTCTGGATGTCAACTTGCTGTGTGACCCTGTTATGTGGTAATTCTGCTTGCTAATGAATACTTTTATATGATTTATTAATTCACATGTATGAAAACAATAATGAAAATAAACGAGAAAGTATTTGATCGCCCACTCAGTCACCATTTCACCGTTTCAAAATGCTCCCAGCAAGATGTAAAAATGAATTACTGTTATCTTTTAAACAAAGCCTCAGTTGATGTACTGCCGCAGTAGGCCAGTGAATGTCACCTACGCACCGCAGTTTATTTTTAGAGTGAAGTGCTCCAATCAAAAGCTCAGCAAACTTTTTAGCTAATCTAAAGCTCATCCTCAGCTTGAGATTCACACTGAAATATTCAGCTCTACCTACATAAACAACGGAATCGCTCGGTGTTCATTCACATAACAATCTTCGTCTGTTCCATTGATCAATCGCAGCTGTTATTTAAGTGTGGTAGCATTTCCAGGAGAAAACAATACTTCGAAACAAATGTTTTCTATGATTCGAGTAACTCTTCATTCATTCACCTGCCGGCCAGTAATCCTGTCAGCTGATTTGAAGCTGAGCTAAGCGTCCAAGCTTAAGTATGAACCCTGGACCAACCTGCCGAAAGTGGAATGTAAAGACTTAAAAGTGCAAGGAGCATGTAGATCAGAAAGTTTGTCGTTCAGAGAAGTGTTTCACTAAGTGAAGCGTTTGTGCATACAAGCAACGTATTTGTGTATACAACCAAATTCACAAGCAATGTCCAGCTCAGCACATGCTCAGTTTATCAGATATGAACGAAACTAATCTTTGTTGTGCCCTCCTGGCGGTGTTGTTCGGCTGCATCTAATACCCATCGATCGCTAAAGCTCCAATAAAGGCTTGCTTCTATTTGCTTAGCTAGTCTATGCTCTTCTTTTTTTTCTAATGATGATGATGATGCTGATACGTCGTTCATATACATATCTCTTGAGCCACAGGCTCTTGATCCCTTATGCTCTAGAAATCATTTCAATAAGTTATGTTAGGTGTGTGTGTGTGTGTATGTGCTGTAGTAAAGACGATGACAGCAATAGTAAAACGACAGAATATATAACCATCCTATTCATTTATATGATTAAGAGTCCTTACTGATATACGATGAAATTGAGTGAATTGCTTTGTCTTACATTTCGATCAGCACGTTTTGTTTTCTTCTTATCTTCCTCCCTCTCATCGCAACAAATCCGCTTATTCAGTACAATGGCTGCAGTGCGTTCTTAATGTTCCACCTACATACTCTCATATTGCTTCAAGCATTATCATTGAAACCTTTGAAACGATTCTAACGCTTATCGCCATCCTTTTCTACTATTATTAAATATAATATATCTTTGGTGGCACATAATGAAATGGCTTTACTATTATCAATATTTCCATTATAATTGAAATTATCACCGCATATGCGATCAGTGGACTTATCCCTGGATAGTACCACAGTTGCTGGGATTAGTAATTGTTTGTAAATGTCGGCTAGTTATTGAATTCAGAAAATCAATCGAAAGTATTAGTAGCAACAAATAAAGTTCAGCAACTGTTGGTGCGTTGTGCAGATGGTTGATACGAGGCGTTTGCATAAATGTGTTGATGAGACGATATGCACCCAGTAGCGTGAATGTGGAATAGACACACCTGATCAAGTGCCCTTGGTTACATAGTTCTGGAATGTATGTCCCTGGATACCCGTCGATTAATACAACTGCATTGATCCCAACTGCCTTCTCTGGATATCCTTAGTTACGTAGTGCATCATCCATCCTCTTTTGTGTTTATTTTGCTGGTGTTATTTTTTTTTCTCGATAAAGCTAGCTGATTGTTCGGCAGTTTTGCACCGATTGCGTCCCTCAATTCTACTTATCTGATCGATTTCTTATGAACGATAAAATCACTATTGTTTGATTGACGACTGTTTATCACCTTCAAGACAACAGAAACCGCCTTCGTTCACTTCAGTCCTGAGACATTCTTGCTGAGTTAGTGTTGAGTGATTGTTCAACGTTTTATAAACACAGCAAAACAAATGATGATGAAAAACAAGCATATATAAACAACATGATAATCGTTCCGCAGAAACGCCAACCCAATACCCAGTTGAGAGGATTGCTCACTCATAAAAGCTAGCTTTTAAACGAGCAAGCTTTAAACCTGTTCAAACGCTTATAGATCGGACATTACACCGAGTTGCTTATTCGTTACATTCTACAGTTATCAACTGCTTCACCTCCAGCGCTCCTATTCATTCGAAACCCTCATCAAATTCTCGGCTTCTTCCACATTCAACTCTTTGCCGAATTGTTGAATAAGCTGCACCATTCTTTTTTCAGTGTATGAGTTTGAATTAGCGTGTTACTGTGTTCATAAAACTTTTCGAGTTTATTCCAAATTTAAAAATTAACATTTTATCATTTTCTTAAATGTTCTTCAGTGAGGCAGTAGCAGACATTTATCGAACACTTCTTGGATATTTTTGAGCATTCGGTAGCTTTTCAGTGCAAAGCCAAGCAGCATGTACAATGGCACTTCATCAGAGCAGCTAAAGGAACACTCACTGATTCATTCGCCTTGTCGATAGACTACCTCTGCTGATCATTCATTCATACCATACCGCTTAGATTCATCCATCCAGTGAATGTTTATCTGCTTTGTTTTGCATTCGTTCGGTGATACTTCTCTTTTCAATTCGTGCGTTCTTCGTTTTAACTTCATCTTAAGAACCTAACGATATCTTACGAGAGCAAACCATGTTGCATTTTATGTATTTCTTTTAATCTTATGAAGCATTTGTTTGAAAATACATCTGTTTATTTATTCTCTTATATCATCCAATTATTTATTGCTTTTGCAAGTAATCCTCAATGAGGCCTTGCGTAGACGCGCTCATTTTATCTTGCCACAAAATCAACAAGCAACATTAAGAAAACATTAATCTATCCCAGAAATAAATCACTCGGTCTGCTTCAAGACAACATAATGCAATAATTCATGTGAAATTAAATGTATGAAAAATGACTGAAACGAATCGTGATCCGATTTTCATTGCATTTTTCTTTCGTGAACTGTTCATTCAGTATTCATTTGTTCTTACTTCATTACTTCACCGAACATTCACAAAAATCACCTTACATTACGAAAAAAATCAAAATTAATTTGCACCACATTAAAATTCTATTCACTTACAGGTTTTATAATATTGATAACATTCGAATTTGCCGTGTATAAATAGTGAAAATCACTGTCAGTAACGAAAGATTCACGAACACATGAGCAAAATACGAGCATAAGCAGTCGCAGATGCATTTTTATTGGAAAGATAAGCGGGCACACTTTGAGTAAGCTCATGAGCAATGAGCATGATGAGCAGCTGAAAAGTATTCGCTTGCGTCGTGAGCTGCGCCGTTTTTCAAAAATTCGCTATCACTTATTATTGCAATCCGAATGGATCTTCCCGTCACTCGTCTGTCTTTCAATAACGAGCATCATCTAATTGTGAAACGCAAGTATGAATACTAATCACCCGGTTGTTCAAGCACAATTCACGATGATTTAAAATAGTTTTCTTGTGTTTTTCAGCAGGTGTTATTTGACTGAACGAGAGAAAAAATGGCACCGCCAACAATATATGGAGAACCAAAAATCACACACGATGAAAAATCGGGCAGTGTTTATTTGGACGTTATTGTAACGGGTAAAATCTTTTCTGTGATTAGCTTCATCAGATTTGACGTTATCGCTATATATGCAAAAAATTTCACTTCCAGTCATCAGATCAACTTTAATGGATCGTTTGATCTTCTGTTGTTTTCTTGGAACGATGCTAAAATTTCTTTTGCCACTCATTTGTATTATGCTGATAATTTATCGGTAATTTTGTAAGCAAAACAAGAGATAAACTGATTGACTTTCTTTCGAAGGTGCGGATGCGGCCAAAACGAAGTGGTTCTTGGGTGATCGTGAACTGGAAGCAACTGAAACATATAAATTCTCATCGAGTGACGAGGGTGGTAAACGAACAAAACTGAGATGTGAAATAGTGGTCAGTGCACTTCATTATGTTCGATCGCAAACTAATGACTAGCACCATTAGTTTAATGCACTTAAATTGTCAAGTCATTGCCAAACCCTCTTGTGTCCCCTCCAGACCCCTTTTCATCAATTCAACTACTCCTCTCAATGCTATCGAATAATGAGAAGATGGCACTTGGTCGGCTTAATATCAGTGATGGCTGAGGCAACGCCTGGCTCATCATCACTCTGAATTTGACTCAGTTGAAATAATAATGTCTCTGTTTTTGCACAGTGCTAATCACATAAGTTTCATTGTTTTTCAGTGATCAGGAATGAATGATTTGAAGTATTCATTGCAGAAATTCGATAAGCCTTTAGCCGGAGAATATAAGGCCAAATTCTACAGTGCGGATGGTGAAAATAGTGCAACTTTCACTGTGCAAGCGGGAAGTATGTATCGAAATTTATTTGAACTTAGTGGGGTTTGTTATTTTACGATTGTAAATTGCTCATTTATTAGCTCATTTTAGATGCTCCCGAATTTCACGATAAGCCGCATATAGTTCAGCGTGAAGGTGGAAATGTGATCGTCATTAAAGTGCGTGCAAAGTCGCATTTGGAAATGAAAGCTGAGTGGTTCAAGGTTTGTCTACATCGATAACTATCGCATTCTACTGTTTCCCTATGAAATTGTTAAATGCAGATTTGAACTTTCAGGATGATAAGCCAGTCAAATTTACCGACAGAGTCAAGGCGGTCGTGAAAAAAGACGATAAGGACAAAGAAGGTTTCCAGTATACACTCGAGATAACTGGTCCGCAGAAGGATGATGAGGGCAAATATAAATGCGTAGTGAAGAATGCTGAGGGTCAAAACGAACAGTCACTCAATTTGTGTTTTGATTAATTACTCTCAATGCACACTGGCTTCTTAGTTCATCAACAAATCAACGAATCACAAGAAACTTTCCAGTTCATTTCGCAAAAATAACAAATTTGAAACTGCCAACAGTCTTTCCGAGGCTTACGCTTGTTTCTTTCGAGCTCTTTGAAGACAGAAGTTGGCTTGCTCAGTCACCGAACGTTACAAATCAATATTTGTATATACATAAATCTCGATTTTTTAGGCAACATTGGATTGAATTTTAAAAATTTCGTTGAAGATGACAAATTCCATTCTGCTATGTGCATCTTTCACAGCATAATAACTTTTTCAAATCTTAATTCTCTCTTTTCTCTCAAATACACTTGTGTCTTATTTGTTCTTCATTTGTATTAATACTAGTCGTCATGAATAAATTTTCTCATCTGAATATTGATTGAATAACACTTATTATTATATTTATTGTTTCAGCATAAAAGTTTATTCATGAATGACTATAATCGAGCACAAGTATTACATCAAATCCTGTAATACTATTCGCATCATTTACCATCAAAACAATATGTAACGCTATTCTGCAATAAACCGTCTTGCTCCAACCAAAACTGCATCAACTTTTCAATCATTCGCACACATCTGAATCAACATCCATTCTGCTTATTTTCATTCTTTACTTTTCTTTTTTTGCTTAATTGTTTATAAGTTTAAAGATACAGCTATTAGCTGAAAAATGGTTTGTGAGTAATACTGGTAATGATGAAAAATATTTTGGAGTAATCGAAATAATTACTGAAGCTTTTGCGGAATGAGGAAATTACTAGCATTCTTTCAGTAGCACCATCACACAGACTATCTCAGTGATGCTTTTGTGAACCAAACCTATCATTATAATGATCAATTACTATGATAGAGCACGAACAAAGATTATAAAACCACAAACTCACATCCGTTATGAGAATTCATTCAAGTGTTACGCCCAAATTTACGCACCACACTCTCAAAGAACCTCAATCCTCAACCCAAATCCCTTTTGAACATGGTCATTTCAAATTCGTCAAAAAACTGAAGCTGTCCATCGCTCGCACGCCCTCTGCTCCATTGGCAACATCCAATCTCTCTCTTGTACCAGAGATGTGGTTGCAACCAACTCTCTGAAATCAATTAGTATGCGATCAACAACCTACCTACGCATAACACAAACGTCTGGCATGTCAATAGGTTCTCAAATACGCGGATACTTATCGACAGTCTTATTTTACTTTGATGATTATGCTGTCATTATCTCCATCAAAATTCATCAGGTGACCAATTCTCAAAACTGATATGTTTATTTATCCTCTCCTGTGAAGATGTTACAGTAAGACGAAGTATTATTCGGTAAGAATGAGCATAACAAGTAAACGTCAGCTTATTCTTATCATTAAATTAATTATTCTTCGACTGTATATGTTTCACATATGTCTTAATCTTAACAGCATATGTCTCAGGTGCTGTTCGGTTTTACGAATTCGTTGAGATCAAGAACTGCAGAGATATGAACAGTTTCACTTTCTAAAAATACCAGAATTTCGAAACTGAGATTTTTCAATTTTTCCAAAAATCCTTTTTCTTCCACTTCCTTATTTTTTTGGTAATATGGACAAGCATGGGCGATGAAAAATCCAGCAAAGCAGAAGTAAATCTGATTAAATGAGCGGCCGCAGAAATATAAGCAATTTCTTTGTTTTAAATAGTATCATCCTGGGAATGGAACCAGGAATCTCCTCCAATTCCTATTAGTCTGCAATCAAATTACTTGCCAATCGCGCCAGTATTAACGCCAACAGTTAATCCAAAATATCTCAATTTTGAAATTCTGGTATTTTTAGAAAGTGAAACTGTTCATATCTCTGTAGTTCTTGATCTCAACGAATTGGTAACCTATTACGGGCAAACTATAGACCTCTTACGAATATAGCAGTACATATGGCTATGCTGTAAGTCTAATGAGCGTATCTAAATGCGAACCTCAGCCTAAATATGGTGTGAATAATGCTACATGAATTTGTGAAGGGTTTAGAGATTGTTCGTACACAAAATGATGTAATAACGATGAATAATGAAGCATCAATCGGATAAATTTATGCAAGCACGCGATAGAACTTTGCATTCACGTAATAATCAAGCGTAAAATATCATCTGAGCAGATTACTTGATGATGCATGGTTAAAAATTGGATAGATACATAGAAAATGCATGCGGATATTGGTTGTGACTATATATATCCTATTAGTGTCACAATGCACAAATGATAATTCATTCAATTGACACTCACCTTACTCGCACCATCCATCGATGCAATCGAGGCGATTTATTCATTTGCACTCGACATTTCGTTGAACTTTCTTATTTTTCTTGTATCCGACACTCAACTCAATTCATTTTTCGATTGTGAGATTTCTTGAGAAGACTAAGTGAAGTTGAGACACCAAGTGAATGAGTCAATCATTAATTGAAATCAACAGATGCATGCAGCCTCTTCTTTGTCATTACTGTTGGTGCTGTAGTTCGAGTAAACATCATGAATCATCATAAAAAAGTGGTTGAAATTTAAAAAACAATGAAGGGCGGAAGGTGTCAATTGTTGTATCTACAATAAATGAGTTTCAAATACAAATATTGATGTAGCACTAATGGTGATTTGAACTGTATGCATTTGCACTTTGGTGTTCTTGAATGGTTGCAATTTGTTAAAAATTTACTGTGACGATATCAAGTTGATTTTTGTTGATGAATATCTTGTGCAGTGAAGATGCATACTCATTTTGAAGGCAATTCATCAACAATTCATTCGTTCTTTCGCAGTTGTGCACACTTTTGTTATCGTGGCTAGTAAAAATCCGGTATGAATTAATCTTTGATGACCTATCATCGCAACAGTTGTCATTCTTTTTATTTCGTTTCATTTTCGCACGAAACTATTAGGTTCATCTTCTTGGCGTTTCTCCCGTTCGAAAGCAATACATTTAACGCTATTTGCTGGTATAAATAATTCATAATCAGCGTTTACATTACGCCTAGCGCATACACTTCACGGTGGATGTCATTTATTTAGATCGACATCATATGTGTACTACTTATATTGGATTCAATTAAAACTTGATACAGCTGGCTATTATTCGAAGCATAACTGATGTTGCTATATCGCCAACAGTATTATTTGGTATAAGATAAGAAAGATATTTTATGCATACGATTTTATTGTGCAACATTTAATGAATTTGATACAAAAGGCTTCTTTTTTTGCATTCCTTGATTTTCGTACTGTAAAACTGTTCCGAAATTCTTCAAATGTAACTCAAATCTCTTGCAGATTTGTGTCGGTGGTACGTAGCTTCCAGTTAGCTGATTAAAATCGAATGCTTCTTACGGCACTTTTGTTGCACAGGCGCATATTTCGATGATCAGAAATGGAATGGCTGAGACCATATGGAATCCGAATTGAAACGAGAAAACTTAAAGAGTCGATAGTATTCATCATTCGTGACCTTTCGGCTCTTCACACTCTTTTCACAGCAAAGCTGCAAGCAAAATTATCGAGCATGTGCAGATCAAGGAAATTTTCACTTTCGTAAATGAGATGTTCACAAATTAATTGTAAGTTTATGTACATATAATACATAGATATCTGTGCGTCTAAAATATGTACCTTTCCAGATAACATACCGTAACGGTGTAATATTTCGAAAGATTAAGGAAGCATATCTAAAGCCATACATAAGCAAACACCTCAAATTTTCCTCTTTTTCCCATCGTTTCTTGAAGCATTTATTTTTAGCTTTCCCAAATATCTTTCTTCATTATAAAAGATGAAAGATACTTAATGGAATATGATGAAATGTATCAATTCGAATTTCGAATGAATATAATTTAAATGTTTGCGATCATCAAAATTTTCATTATGCTAGCCCGATTGATGATGATACCTAAATTCTGTGGATTAATTAAGCATCGGTTCGAATATGTTCTGCGGATAGGGGCAAAAACTGAGCATGAATAAATAGATGAATACAGAGCGGCTAGATAATCATTTCACTTTGAGTGCCAAACATATTGGAAAGTGCCACCTCCTCGCTGTCTGTTTACTATTCATTTATTTGTTCCAAAAAATACTTCTACGGAAAATGTCGCCTTATCCACTCAAATTAGGCCCTCATAACAAGTTTGAGCGACAACCAGAAACGACAAATAAATTTATATTTGTCACGATTGTTCTATCATTGTAGTATTCATCAGTAGAACGAGACATTTCAAACCGCTAATTAAAGTTCTTCTTGAATTCCATTTATAAATCATTCATTAACCATGATTTAATCGGTGTGGTGATGTATGCAAGCAAAAAGGCAACGATGCAGCTCGTACTGTTGGTTTCTTTTTATCTGTTCATCTATCCAGCTGTTCATATTATCTATTTTGAGATTTTTTCATGATTTAAGTGAATGAATTTAGCGAAGAAAAACAACGCGAAACGAAAGCAAAAAGCGTCAAAAGAACAACTGTTAAAACCAGGATACGCGTTTCTGTGAATCAAGTCTTACACTTCTCAAAACCATTACCAAATTAAGAATTGTTAATTAAGAACACATCTTTTAATGACATGAAATGCACGTAATTTGCAAGCGTAACTCATGCGTCATCAGCTACTTATCCATCACTATTTTGATTTTGATTCCTATTACTAACGATATGGATACTGTTAACCAAAGTAATAATAAAACTTCCAAGGTATTATTGCCACCAACATAATACTATTACTGCAGATGACTTATGACTTCAGGCCATGTGGTCGACCGCATTTACGACGATGATTTCCCCAAAAAATTTTCTTGTTAAAAGTGGCACAAATGAACGTCTCTCTCAATGAAACTGTTTCGGGATAATAACACTGACATATTAGCCGTTCAAACTGATCGAAAAGGTGCTTTTAACGCAAAGATGTCCACAGATATATAAATACAATGAAATCTTACTACATCATCGAATTTTCGCGATAATGCTATCCTGAAGAGAAGACAAATTTTGTACTCAGACGAAGCCAATTAGCATTTATTTCATACTGCAGCCAGAATTTTATCGAGAAGGAATTTTCAGTGGAAAAGTCGCTTACAGAAGCATATGAACCTAGGTTGAGGATATGTTTAACAACATTTGTATTATTTTAAGAAGTAAAGATTTTGTTCAATCTGTAAGCATTCAATGTTTTTATAAGGATATGACTGATGAGCCATTCTGTAGCAAAGCAAACATGCTAATTTATGCTAGACACGAAAGTGTGGATGTTTTGTGCTAGTTTGTAATTATTGGTCACGTTAGAGTGCCACAAATAGAACGATTGATCCATCAAACAACCATTCTGTCAGTTGTTTTTAAGTGTGCGATTGAGACCGATTCAACGGTCAATTTTGCTAACTTATTCTCATAATCTCTTAACCAAGGAAAATTTTTTTAATTATTCTCACGGACAAAATTTTTCTTTATTCTCACGGACAAATTTTTCTTTAAGATCAGGAACAAAATTTTCTTTATCTGCTTAATAATTCTCACGGACCTCGTTGTCCTTATCACTATTATCGTTAGATTTTGTTTCAATTTTATAGCGCCTATGAAATGCATTACTTCATCAGTACTGAACCCAAGAAGATCAGAATGACTGCGTAAGTAGATAAATTGAGAAGTTGATAGATGCAATTTTTGGTTTCGTTTCGAAATGGAATTAACTCAACAGCTCTATTTCAGTTTGCAAACGCACGCCTAGTTAGTGCATCTAATGCAAATTCGTAGAATTCAAAACATCTGAGCGCATTTTTATTCAATCTATGGAGAAGGAAACGATGCGGATGAAATTGAGCAGTCATACTATTAAAATGATTGCATTGAAAGAATTTTTTTGTCCGTTCATCTTATTGCCAATGACATATATATGTATGGCAATCCTCTCATTGCTTAATTCGATATTATCCAAGCACATCAATGAAACGACACATAGAGACATACATAACGCATATACATATATTGCATCTCATAAAATTGAAACATTACATAAACTTTCGTAATCTTGAACTTTTCACAATTAAGTGAGCGTGCACATGTCATTCACAGTTGTTGGAACGGCATCGATCACTTTGCTTTAAACTTTAGTTGATCGATGATAACAACTCACGCTTTATCAAAAGCGACGCTTTTAGACCGTGTCTTCATCAATCCTCACAAACTGCAGTCTTAAGAACCCAAACGTTTACGTAGAAAATGAAACTGGAATCAAAACCTTTCGTACAAATTTGAAATAAAAATCATAAATGTCTCCAAGAATGAATTTAGACAGAAATGTTGCGTGAACAAAAAAACGAATACCGTAAAGATGAAAAAGAAATAATCGAATATTTTTTGTTTCGGTTCCTATCAACCAACTGTCGAAGATTCAACATATGTCTTAATCCACAACTTCTACATAATTAAACTACCAACCAAACTGCTGTAAAGAAAACAAATTATTCATCCATTAATCCACGTCAACAATCTTGAACAATGAACGAATGCAAGTTGACGAGCATCTCAATAATTCCTAAACGCCAACTTTGCTCTTGATCTGAAAACAATGTTTGAATTTCGTAAGATAACTGCTCATCTCACATAAACAATATGCAACGCAGTGGATTTAATCAAAATGTTACATATATTTGATATCTTTAATCTGATTATGTGATTATCGCCAGTCTATTAGATTGATTATCGCTTATCGCTATCATTTTACGTCGACAATATCATTTCGCTTCGTACGCTCGCTTTGTTCGATCGACGCAACTAATTAAAAAAAGCGTTAATTCATCTAGACGCACTCTTTTTTTGTTCTTAGTGCTGTTCCATTAAACGTTCTCATTCTCATTAAATGTGTTTAGCATTTCCAACGAATCATTTCAAACGACCACTATGGATGATCAACCTCCAGAGCCGATAGCAAGCGATTATGTTGAATTAGGAACTTTGATTGTATTGTTTCTTATTGGTGGACCAATAAATTTAGCTGCCTACACACAGGTAAGTAATACTTCTACATTACAGTCAACATTTCCACTTCAAACTAACTAATGACAGGTTTCGAGTTGAGGTCTCTACTCGAATTCTGTCTTGAGTTTATACAAAGTCAAATGGTGAGGGTGCTCTCCGTTGAAAATGGTCAGTGAGCTGACTTTATTGATACAGCTCACAGCTTATGCGCTATAATTCCACTGCTTTCAGTTTTGAGTTGATTCCCCTGCGATGCGAATCATTTTTTGTAAACAATGATTAGTGCATAAAATGTGTCAGTACAGTGATCACTGGTTGATCATGTGAAAGTGCTGCTGTTCATTATGTGAAACTTTATACTTCATCCACTTAGGAACTGCCCTTCTTCAAGGTTACCAAAACAATGAAGAGTATGGCATACAATAGTGCAGTATGCATACTGATGATAATAATATTGATAACATTTCAGATAGCTGAGCGACCGTCAGCAACTCGCCTAGATATTTTAAAGCGACATCTGAATTATTCGGATCTTTTAGTTCTTTTCGTTTACGTACCCTCAAGAGCGTGTTGGTTGTTAACTTATGATTGGAGAGGCGGTGATTTCTTGTGTAAACTCATCAAATTTTTGCATACCTTCTCATTTCAGGTGAATATATTTAGTAACTATTGCTTGTGACTAATGAGCAGAATTTCATTTCAATAAAATTGTGATGAGCTGCTATCGGGATGAAATGAAACCAATCTAGAAGAGATATGTTTTGTGCATTGAGGATAGGACTTCGGATTCTGATTCCTCAGTCGATTTTTCATCTGTCTCGTCCGGTTTCGATGAGTTTTCATCGATAGTCAGACTAGAAGAACGCACGCTTTTTGGGCAGTGGATTTGCCTCCTGGAAGGGAACTAGCCGAATACTTATCGATCGTTTTCAACAAGTTTTTGGCGGTATTGTAGAAAAGAGTAAACATTTGTTCGATTTGAGTTTCTGGTCAATTGAAGTTATTCTCATGCTTAAGCTTCAGACTAAGGCTTTGGTTAGGGCTTAGGACTAAGCTTATATTTTAAGGTCACGCTCAGACTTAGCAAAATATCTGGGCTTAAACTCAGACTTGGACCTAAACCCAGGCTTTAGGCTAAGGTGCAGGATCAGCCTCATGCTCAAAACCACATCCAGAACTCTGGTCGAGGCTTACACAATGCTATTTTTTACGTGCAGTGCTTTCATGCATTAGTTTCGTTTTAATAATTTCTACAAAAATTGAAATCGACCAAATGCTTTTACAATAGTAGCAGTTTTGTCCTAACATTTCGGAGGTTCAGTTTTCGCTCTGATCTTATTCTTAATATGCAACAATCAGATATCTTCAAATGTGATCGTTTGTATCGCACTCGATCGTTTACTCTCGGTTATTTCTCCAACTCATCGTTCACCAGAGAAGGCTCAACGTCGAACGAAAGCCATGCTCATAACTGCATGGTTTGCGGCACTTCTTATTAGCACGCCACAATTCGCCGTTTGGAAAACTTTTTTGGCTTTCGAAAAGCTCAACTGGAGTCAATGCATGCAGGTTTGTTGGCGAGGTGGCAATAACAACATGAAATGAATTTATTCTCAATTAGATGGAATACGTATGGTATATCAACTTTATGAAGCTATGAGGAATTAGGAAAGCAAATCACAATAACGATGCGTTATGGAGAGTGATAATGAAATGTTTCGTGTTGCATTCAACAAAACTAATCTCCTGTACTATGAGATTTTCTTGTGTGAAATTTTAAAATCATCGACCGCTTTGACTGGTCAGAAACCAATCACTTATTAAAGATAAATTAGTTCATTCAATTTCGGAGTTGGTTCAGATTTGGGAAATTATACGAATCGAACAATCCTTAGTGAACAGCAGTGTTGTCTTGCCAAGACAACTGATGGATCAAGAGAACGTTTACGTTATTGTACATATGATGCTCATTTTTTGGGTACCAGCCACTATTGTTATGGTAAGTATGATTGCTATAGTATGTAGATGGATAAGAACATTACTGATTAATTAAAGTGGTAACTTACATTTTAAGATATCCTACATCGTTGTTTCGTGTTGGGTATACTTGAACTCTCGACCTTCTGAGATCGGTTCAGCTGCTGCAGTAACTTCAAGAGGTATACGTAAGAGGTATACATTGACGTGCCATACGGCCGTCGAAGCAGGTAACTGCTTCTACTGCCACTCATTATAAACCACAAAAGTGCGTGCTGTGTCCACCAAAAAAGTTGCCAATTTGCTCGCAAACTTGCTTGCATAGTGATCGATGATCAGAGAGTTGTATTCACGCACTTTCAGAGTGGCGAACACCTTTGAAATCCATTCTGAAAAGTACAAAGAAATCATTCCCTACAGGTGAAACATTGGGATGTAAGTTCAGTATCTCGTTTGCTCTATTTTCCTCTCTCTCCCTCAGTCTAATTTCAAACTTTCAGGTGATTATCTCATTTTTCGAGCCTTAAAAAGTGTCTCAAAGTTCGCTCAGAAATTCCAAATTAATTTCATTAAGTCTGTGAATCACTTTCAACAGATTTCAGCGAACCCACGAATTCTTATAAACGATCAAGCGTTAAGGCTAACAACAACCAATCCCAATAATTCATTTTCATCCGCATTCAATCAAAAAACTTCTTCAGTTGGCTACGGTCCAAGCTCGTACATGGGTAACAGTCAATCGTATAATACCAAAATTACACGGTGAATTGTATTTCAGAAAGTCAGAACGGGATATCGCGGAGCATCACAATTAAGCTTAGACTTAAGCTGAAACTTATGTGGGGAAAACAGCTATTTTTTTCAATAGAGACCTCACTGTGGTACAAGAAAAGCTAATAAATACCTCAGCCCTGATGTGAGCGTCAGCCTGGACCTATATCCAAACGTAATGCATCGAGATATCCCATTCTGATCACATCTTCATTGTTCCATTCTAACTGAATTTTATGCTTACTCAATTTCCAGGCTATTTAAAGAAGAATGCTCTGGAAAGTAGCCTTAAAATATGCTCCTTTATAAGAAGAGATGGAATTTCGTAGACCATTTTCTAATTTTGACTATGTTGTTTGTTCTTTTCAACAGCTTTGAATTGTAGAAGTCGTGCGTTACGAGTTAGCTTTTTACTGGTTGGTGCTTATATCGTCTGTTGGTTACCCTACAATGGTCTCAGTTTGTATCAATTTGTCGATCCAGCTGGTTTTGTTGAAGCACATGCGAACAAAGTACTCTTATATCACCTATATGTTTCTCAGTTTTCCCTACCGAGCCAACTGAAGTCTTTGAAACAAACAACACATTTCTAGACATCTTCAATAATGCTCTTTTTGTTCGCTTCCGCGCTAATGCTCAGTTTTCTCTCAGGTATATTGTCTCCATAGCATTATGGTGTTCAACTCAGTGATTAATCCATATTTATACGGATTGTTCGGCAGTCTCATGGTACGAAGACGAAATCGTTTCGGGTAAGACAACAACTCAAAAGGAACAACACGCAATTTGATCATCATTTGATTCAAATTCATATGTATCACTGTTGCTGCCAATGCAGCTCGAAATTACATTATGCATTGTTCGTTGAGATAATAATGATGATAAGCACTAACACTTTCTTGTTATCTTACTGTTTCAGTTGTATGGGTGAGCGACGGTCAGTCAACCCAACCCTTTGGTCTAGGATGATTCATTTTTGATTCATTTTTATGATGAACAGCTTGATTCGATTCATATATGTCCAAATCAAAACAAATAATCACTTGAATACGGAAAATTGAATTCAAATTTAAGGTTGAGTGTATATGAAAATCATACATCCATCTATGCATGCATTCAACCATCTTCATTTAGTTTCATTTGGTTGCCTTCCTCCATCTAAAAGACAGTCAGTGATATGCGTTCGTTGTTTTGTCCAGAACACTTTTACCTAACGTACACATACTCATAAGATTATCTCAATCATATCAAGCATCATAGGCATAATAACAGCAATAACGTTTATATTATCATTAATAATTATAAAATGTAAGTGATAGTGTTAGTGTAAGTGGGGTCGTTGTTGTTGTTTTTACTTCTGTTTCTTTCATTGTTTCATTGCACTTGTGATCTCTTGTTGTGAAATATTGGCTCATGTCATTTTCGGTGTCTAACAACTTACTTTGGATCAACTGTAATTAAATTTTTCGAGTCACAATTTCAAGGTGTTAATGAACGGCTTTTTTCTTCCAGTTGCGTTGTAAAAAGCAAATAAACCTCAAATCAAATGAAAATGATAATGTCAATAGAATTATTCTGATGCAATCGATATTAGTATCATCACAACGGTTAAGCTGATTAAGCGAACAATGTTCAACTGTTTCTATTCTATGTAAGAACGCAAACAAGATCTTGAGCCAAGCCCGCTCGCGAATAATTATGCAAACGACTAATTCAACACAAGGCATATGCACTTATAATCTTATTTTCATATAATCTTATTTTCTTAATTAGCTGCTCATCAGTTTGGCCAAATATCGTCACAGCTAAGATCCATCCATCAGCTCATAAGACGATACAATTTCAAACTGCAACATGCTTACTTGACGCCTCACAATATTTCATTACTCTTTCAGATGAGAGATTAAGTCTGATCAGCATCAAAAGCACATCAGTGGTATGAGTTTTGACTGCCTTTGTCAAGTTACGTTCTTAATTCTTATTCTTCCGTTCGGCTATCCATTAGCTGCTGTTATACTACTACTATTATCACCGATGGTAGGCTATTATTAACTTCTCTAGATTTTGCTCATAATTGCCCATTTGCCATCATCGAATTCGATGTTGAACTAAACCTACTGTCAGTTTCAAGTTCAGATTAGAGCCTTGCGCTAACAATAAGCATGCTACTATCATGAAGGTCAGTTTGGCAATCAGAGGGTACTAAATGACGCGACAATCTTTCATTTGATATTGATAGTCGTATCCGATCTAAACGTATAAACTAATCTATTTATGATATGTCAACCATCTGCAACAGCAATTCTCAAAGTACAAAAGCAACAGGTGCTGACTGAATCCAGCTAAACTCTTCAGTTGTCGCTCAAACATTCTGCTCTCATCACATGCGTTGTGCTCGTCACCTTTCATCACCTACTAACGAATACTCCCTCATATTTATTGCATTATTCCCACATTAACGATTCACATTCATCACAAAATTTCTTCAAAAAACAGTATAAATGGTTGTAGAATATTGAAAACAAAGATAATGATGTTGTCCATGCCCTTTTTGGATTTAACCATTATCACTTGCTACTGATCGTTTCATTATCATCAATATTAATATCGTTGAGTTTTAGTTTCATTCAAAATGTTATTCAGCACTGAATGGTGGTGGTTTGCTCACAGTCACTCAAGGAATCCGCAACCAACTTGAGTTTATTGAATGTGTTGCTTTCCGGGGTACATCGTTGAAATATTAGTGCCGATCATCGATATACACGGATACGTACATAAAAATTATATTCGTGCTTGAACTGACAACTTCTTGATTCGAACAGAATGTTCCGTTTCAGTAACGATAGGTTAGTTGCGTGAAATTTTCGCACAATCGCAGAATAAAACGCGGTAGCTGTTCAGCCCACTGCAGTAAGTAACGTCATGTACCATTGTATTGTTGAGCGACAATGCGCAATTTTGATTGACTGCTTGATGAACTTGATAAGAACCATTTTTATTCAGTAAGGATAATCGTAACGATACGCAATAATCACTTCTGTAATAGATGATAACTATTCTCGTTTTTATTACTGTTGTCTCGTTTCATTATTGCTAATCTTGCAACTTTTTCAGATATGCAATATGGCGTAAAGATGGAATGTTAGCCACCGAGAATTATTTCATTAAACAAAGTTTTAACAAAAGTAATAATAATAATAACAATAATATTGTTATGGAGAAGAACATGAAACGAGAGTCATCAACCACAGTCAATGTTCACGATGAGAACTCATATTCACATGATGATCAAGTGATCAGTGGAAGCTTTCCGCGATGCCAGCAAACATTACTGATGCATGACGGTTGTAATGATCTGGCGGCTGATCTTCGGTAAGTTCTGAGATTTTCTGAAAGAATTTCAACAATAAGTTACAAGTTGTAAATAACGATTGATTACTTGATGCATGTAAAAACAATATGTGTTCATTTTGTCAACTTCATTAACCACAGCCAGTGCATGCAGTATTAATCGCAGTCTGAACGCTATGTACGTGCATGCGCAAGCTTTTAAAAGAATACGCATGACTTATGTATCATCCATATATCACTTTATCTACTTGCACAAATCATATGGCATCAGTTTACTTTCAATTGGTGAGAAACTTTTCCATTCTTTTGCCGTCCATTCATAGAGGTATATGCCAGTGTTCACAATTCATCGAAACTTTGTAAACGATATTTTATCTCCGCTTCAACATCAGTTCAGTTCACTAAAATGTAATTTATTCTCAACAAAAATTTACCTCCTCAAGGTTTCCCGATTATTGCATCCAAAAGTCATCATAGCAAAGTGTTTTTACATAAGGATTTTGAAGAAGCGATGATTAGTAAAATGAAAAATTCTTGCTGATCAACATGATAGAAAATAAAAGACTGGGAATTTCGCTTCACTTTAAGAGTGAGGTTGACAGCAATTTTTGGAACCTACTTTACCCTATTTCCAACTTTTGAAAGCTCACTTTGCTTTTACTCACCTATACTTTACCTTCACCGGACTGAAGGATACACCAAACCACAAGTAAAACGTACTCGGAGTGATTATTGGTATATGTATCGTATCATTTCATATGTATGATGCCAGTCGCGTGGATGAACACATCGACTCTTCATGTGTGGTCGTATAACGCTTACGCTTGCTTGCTCGCCTATGAAATCTCGAAGGAACGGATACGTAGAGCATATTTACTTCTTGCAAATCGAATTTGGAAACAACGACAAGAGGCGATTAAAAACAATCGAACAATTTTTTATTAATAGCTTAGCATCAATCCGTTTGACATTTTTCAAGTTTATGATAGCTGTAAAAGCTCATTCGGAGCGTTAATGCTGATCACATTAAATCACGATTATGATTTGGGCGTGTCAGCAAATTTGAAGAGGCTATCGGCAACGTGTATGTCTTTTGCATAATAAATCAAACAATTGTTGCTCACGAACAATACTCATCTGCACCTTCATGCGGCGTATCGTATCAGTGGATGGATGGACGGATGGACGGATGAATGGTTGCTTTTTTAAACGTTCGATTACACCAACATATCTACTAGTTGTTGTCCCCCTCTTCATTTATTGTTGCTAGTGCTGATGCTGCATCCTATGTGCTAATATCCTTGAGAAGCGCATTCCTAGCGAGAGTATAATCAATGAGTCATCATTATTATTGCAATTATTCAGTGTTAACGTTATGCTCAACGATTGGGCACCACTTACAAAGTAAGTCTGACTTTGATTCAACTTTTGCTTTCATTTCAGTTTTTTTCTCTCAAGTGATTTATGATAAAAGCAGATAACAGTGAAAGCAATAATGACAACAATAGTAATAAAACACTAACAATCGCAACAACAAATATAAGTCCTAATAAATGTAGAATCCTAGATAAATATAGAATTTATCTCACAAATATGATTTTTGGTTCTGACGAGGACTATCTTAGATGCTTAAAAGCTGACCCTCTCTACTCCCAATTTTGGTCTGCGGTTGAATCGCGGTTGCTGTGTTCTATGTTTTCCAACATCACTATCATCTTTGCCTCGTTAGTATGATATTGATACTCAAATAAACAGCTATATGATATAACGTCACCTAGTGATGCTCAACGATTGCTTACTCACAATCAGGAACTGAGCAGAAATCAACATCAAACTGATTGATTATGTGCATCACAGAATAACCGTACATATCACAGAGATGAGATACAGCTGAAATACCTTATTTTCAGAACATTTCATAGCACTACCGATACGTTGTCAGTATTATTATTAGCAGTACAAGTATTTGTAATAATCGTACTGTTATTAGTATTAGTAGTAACAATAACAGTGCTAACTGCAGTATTAACATATGTTTTCTGAAGTTGTAATAGTGTACATATGGCGCGAATAATATGTTCATATGAAAAGAATATGAATAATATATTCCGCCTTATCACATAAAACAAATTGCTATTGACTACCACTCAAAAGTTTTGTTTGGTTACACAAAATTAAAATTGCGCATTGCTGTATCAATTCAATGAAATGAAACAATTGTTTTACTACCTATATTTAATCGTCCCATAGCACTTACTAACCATCATATATACACTCCGTTTTGCTCAATTAAATCTTGAAAGAATTAATTAGTTGAAGTTGTGATAACGTTTGAAGAATATAACTTTGAGCATATGGCAGAGCGCCATTCTTTTGAATGAATCGATTGCGCATAACGTAAGCGGATGGTTTTCATGGTGTCACACTCATTGTCTGCATTTAACCATATGGTGGATCGCCATTCCTCCTCCAACAATCTTCATAACCGCAGCTCCTCTGGCATCTTGGGAATAAAGTGGAAGAAACCCATGAAGTTGATAATTAACAGCATTTCATTTTAAGCTCACAAACCGATCCTAGAACTTCTGCAAATTCACCAGCTAAAGGATAGGGAATCAGGTTAAATCATATTAATGGCCTCCGATATCTGACTCTTTGAATTGATCTGATCTAGATGTAATCATGTGACCCGGCTCCATTAAACAATAGCTATCATGCTTACGCGCAGCCTCACTTCAAAATCACGTCTCAGTACGAGCTTCAATAAGACAACAAGGTTCCGGCTTCATGTCCGCCAATGTCAATATTCAGTCACAAGTTGTGATCGGATCTGTCAATGCATTTGAATCATTCAGTTCATAGTTGAGAAGATGTTGATTAGTATGGTATGGAACCGTTGATTTTCTAAATGTTTGTGTGATGTTGACAGATCGTACTGATTACTGTCAGTTGAGTTGACTGTTTGCGGTTGTTTTGGAAGCAGCTGTGGGTCTAACCAGGGCTGTTGTGTCTGACAGCAACTGAAATGAATTTTATCGATGACGAAAGACTGAAAAAGATGAATGGTTTTGCTACGTTTTGACGGAAGTAATTAAACTTGAAATTTAATTGAGATTCGCACATTAACGCAGAATCACAAGATAACATGAGAAAATCGGAGGGGAAGAAAAGGAAACTTCAAGAAGTGCTAATTTTCGCTGTCAACATCATTAATATCACCAGTAAATCATCACGCAAAAAACAGAAAGCATTTTCAAGTATCAGCTTCAACAACTGAGCTTTCACAAACAATAGCAACAAACATCAACCAATTTAACAGTAAACCGCACTGTTGCAAGCTCTATTCGGCAGAAAAAATCTAGCGAAAAAAAAAACAACCACAAAGGTTGTTTTTTTTTTCGCTAGATTTTTTTTCGCTAGATCTTTTCACCGCGAGAGCAAAACACATTTCAACTGCAAAGACGACTAGTTCAGAGAAAACTCCACTTCAAATCGCATGATGATATCATTCAAAAGATAAAATGTATTCTAAAGATGTTTTTCTAAATTATTCTCACAATTGATGTTCACCGCGAGAGCAAAACAACTGCTGTTTTTCATTCTCAATTGTTCATGCTTTCACAATCATTTCTATTAAAAGTTTTTAATATATTAAATCTGAGCCAACTCCCAACTTTATACTCATTATTAGTCCAAAATCGGAAGTTGGAGATTATAGTTGCCTGTGGTTGCGATCAGGTTGAGATTACAATCCTTAGCACAGGTTGAAATTGGAATCCGAATCGAAGCTTCCAGCTTAAGCTTAAGTCATCTGAAAAGACGACTGGCCAGCAGCAGCTATCAGGGCGACTCCGCCCATAAACACCAAACAATAAACGATCTATCAACAAAGAATCAAATTCATCGTTCAAATTCAATTCACTCTCAAATCGTTCCACAGCTCTAAAATACTATTGTAGCCTAACCACTCACTTGTTCTCATGAAATTTTTTAGTATCAATTAATACGTTTTCATTCATTTATTTATAAAAACATTCATCTTTCTTCTTCATTCATATTATGCATATTCATGCATAATATCTACCTAATACATACACTTGTTAATTTATCTAATTGCTGTGATGTGATCAAACAACTTCACAATAGAATAGAAATCAAAGTATATCCTAAAAATCAAGTCTTATTTCAAAATCGCCTTAAGAAGCATTAGTCGTCCCCGTCTCGTCCAAAATCTTATTCGTTGTAACAAAAATATCTGCATATCTTGAGCACTACTTCGTGAATCATTCGAGCATTCGTTCATTCGATTACTGCTATAGATGTACCACATCATTATCCAATAATCGCTTGACGTTTCATTGAAGTTTGATTCTCTTCTCGGCTTGACTGGATTTGACGACTCAATCCACCTAAGTCGCTGCACTCACTAATCAACCACACCGTATCATTGCAAACCATATCAACTCAGTTAAAGACCATCTTATTACCGACTAACTAATCAGCGTCGAAACGTTTCACTGTTCATCCCATCAAATCAGTCAGTAATTGTTCGTTCAACGATCAAACAAACCATTGAAACTGTTTTCGTACACATCTGCGTCGCAGTCCCTAACGGACACGAATCAACGACACAACCTTCGACTATGCCAACCACCATCCTGGTTCATACCAAACAAATCGGCATCAGCAACTGTTTCCGCTCAGCACATCAACTCGACCGTAACTTCTTCTTTCAATCAAAATATCAGAGAATATCACAGAATGAACACATATTCCATCCATGCACAATCTTCATCTCTTCCTCCACTTTCTTCATCAATTTCTACCAGCACTACTTCTGGTTTAATGAACACAACTCGCAGGTCAGGCATACAACTTTGAATGAGCGTTATCATTTTATTTTCTTTTATGGTTAGTTAGATGGCTCCCAACAAATAATCTATTATGGTCAGTCAGCACGGCTCCTTCCTATGTGAGTATCTCTTGCCATTTTATCCTTCAATCCACACTTTAATTGAACCGAACAAACCCATTCATACGAACACTCTACGTACATATATATATATATATATATATATATATATATATATATATATATATATATATATATATATATATATATATATATATATATATATATATATATATATATATATATATATATATATATATATATATATATATATATATATATATATATATATATATATATATATATATATATATATATATATGTACGTAAAGTGTTCGTATGAGTGTGATTTTGTTCCATTTCAGATTGAAAAGGATAGAATACTCACATAGAAAAGAGCCGTGACCTTCATAATAGATTACTGTTGGGAAGCCATCTAACTAACAAAAAATAAAAAATAAATAACGCTTCATTCAACATGCCTGACCTGTAGTGTATTAAATATAGTGTAGTAAAATGATGAGAAGAAGTGGAGGAAAAGATTGAAAGGTGGTGCGGATATGTTGTTCATTCTATGATATTCTCTGATATTTTGATTGAAAAGAAGGATTACGGTCGGGTTATTATTGCTGAGTAAGCAGTTGCTGTCTACATTTATTTGGTATGAACCAGGATGAGAATTTAATACGTCAGAAGGTTGTATCGACCAATTCGGCTGTCCGTTGAGATTGCGACGCAGATGTGTGCAAAGCAGTTTCAATGAGCTGTTTGATCGTTGAACCCGAACAATTGCGACAATTTGATGGGATGAACAATTAAACCGTATATTAGTCATATAATAAGATGGTCTTTACAACGGATTAATGGTTTCTAATATTATTAGTGAGTGCAGCGACAGGTGGATTGAGAATCGTCAAATCCGGTCAGAAGCCGAAAGAAGAATCAAACTTCAATGAAACGTCGAAACTGATATTGGATAATGATAATGATATACATCTGCCAGCGTAATCGAGATGAACAGGCTCGAATGATTCTAAGATTTGGACAAAGATGTGTTTGATAATACTTCTTAAAACATTTTGAAAATAAAGGCATTTTAAATTCACTGATTTCTATTCTATTAAATGAGTTATTTGATCACATCACAGCAGTTGCGATACAAATTAACAAGTGTATGTATTAGGTAGATATTATGCATGAATATGCATAATATGAATGAAGAGAAAGATGAATGTTTTTATAAATAAATGAATGAAAACGTATTAATTGATACTAAAAATTTCATGAAAACAAGAAATGATGGTTAAACTACAATATTTTAAGCGAAGTGGAACATTTGGCGAAATTTGATTCTTCTTGATAAATCATTTATTGACTGGTGTTTATAGGCGGAGTCTCCACAATAGCGTATTTAAGCTAAAACTCGATTCAGATTCCAATTTCAACCTGAAAAGCTAAGTTATGTCAACCTCATCTATTACATTGCTCCAC
>JAPYMA010002209.1:0-125596 GCA_035041965.1 Anisakis pegreffii
GCTTTTAAAAAATCTTGTACTTCGTTCAGTTACGTATTGCTCTCGTCAACATCACTCCATCATCTTAGATCAACACCAGCACTTATTCTGTGAGAACTGACTTAAGTAACAATTTCAGTGCATAGTTGTCAATGGACGCATACCTAGAGCTATTCGCTGCTGAGAAATTATCTAAAAAGCTATATTGGAATTTATAAAACAATGCAATTTCTTTCTCATATTGCAAAAATCGTCATAGTTCCGCTATAATGCAGCTTTGTAGCTGTTATGAACAAGTAAGAAGCGAATTCAAGAATTCAGTGGTATCAGATATGTTCACTGAAAGCAGTTTATGAACATTTTAGTCAAACTCATCTAATGTTCACTGAGTTTTACTTGCACTCGGAAGTCACGAAACGACGAGTACGTTCATTCGGGATTGATTTTTGAGAAAATTTCAAATTTTCACTGAAGTTTTCACATGCAAATCCTTTTCAGATATTCCACTGAAAATTCTCTTTTTTCTCAAAAGCACAGCGTGAGGATAACTCCATTTTTTATATCAAAACAATTAGTTTGTTGTCAGATGGTATTTTTTTCCAAATGCAGAGATGCGATAGATAAGCGTGACGGTCGTTTAGTTGAAAGAATTAGGGTATATGACTGGACAAATCTAGTTCTTCCGGGTCATTTATTTCAAGATGATCAAAGGGAATCAATCGGATGACGAGATTCTTATCGCTTCTTAAAATCAGTGACTAAGATTTATGACGGCTTATCACTTAATTGCTTGGTGAGTGTAAACGCTCTAAGCTAGTTCCTTCGCTTCCCTCAACTATGGCGATCGATTGCTTTCGGTCTTCGAATTAGTCAGATGGCATTTCTGTCTAATTTAATATCTTTCCACCTAGGTGGCCAAACCGAATGGGCTCATTCAAACAATTGAAGCAACCATCTGGCAATCGAGCAGAATATTTCGTAACCGAATGAGTATTCATATCCTCACGTCATCTTAATGCTTCCAAAAAATCAACGACTTCATTAAATATTGAGTGCGATCGTTAAGAATTTGAATAATAGATAGTGAAATGAATGACAGCGGAAATTGCCACTTTTCCATATGAATTGCTAGAATCCCGAGGAATAATAGTCATTCTTACTGAGCTCATTTCCTTTCTGGCCCATTCTCGATAACTATATCTTTCTGTGAGAGGATGGATGTGAATGCGTGTGCGTAGATAGATGCCCATATGTTACCAAATATAACCATTATAATACCACCTAAATGACCAAAGCGAATGAGCCTATTCAAACAATTGAATCAATCAAATCACAATCGAGCAACATATCCAGTTTCATGGCTTCATATTTGGACGAACGTTTCGTTTTTTCCGATGAATATAGATGCAGCACAGAAATGGAGCCGAAAGGCGAAAGGCGAAACGAGAGTATCGAGTGGTATGCATGATGTTATAGGTCTTTGGATGTGGTTGCATGATGTGGAACATTAGAGCTTTCTAATTATACGAAATTGATGAAATTCAATTATGATAAATAGAATTGCATCGGATGGTATTCGCTTTGGGCATTTTCACTGGAGTATTGCTTATGAGAGTGTACACAGTGATCGATGTGATTGCTGCTTAAAATGATCAGCGCGAAGGGATGAAGCATGAAGCAAACAAAAAAAGAAACTGACTAGAAGATCATTTTTCTGATCATTGGTTCCATTCTATCGCTCATTTTTCTGATAGAGTATAAATATTTTAACAGTGCATTTTTGGAGAGTTCAACTGTTCACCATGATCATTTCATGCTTACACAGTGCTCTTTCCTTTCTTCCAGCAAACTGCTGCTCCTTTTGCAAACGGTCGAAAAACGAGTGAAACACCGAATTGTCAGATATGAATCATAGGGCTGCTGCTGGTACGGTTCTGTGTGCTTCGCGATAAAATTGGACGAGGAAAAGATAGAAAAATGGGAAAACTGGACGAAATAGCATGTGCTCGGATGTGTAGTGTGCAGAATTTATGAGAGTATGAGAACAAGTGAGAGTTCAAAGAGAGAAATTGCCTAGGCGCGCTGGCTGATTGAGCGGCTCAATAACTCTAGCTTATATTCGCTTGTTTATGACTTAAACCACAATGACTGAACGTCACCAAAAAAATCGCACTGAATACCGAGATTGAAATGAGACGGAACGATAAAAGAAACAATAAAATTTCGAGATAATCGCTGAGGTTTAAGCCAACCATTTTGAACGCTCTAATCTAGACACGAAAATTGAAATGAATCACGGATCCATTGCCGTGGACTGATGATAACTTGTGGTACACATACTCATATCTAATGTCATGTCATAAGGCTCATATGTAATGTGTTCAACTGAAATGGATTCGAAAGAGTGCATGCAACACATCAATAGGCAATGCGCATGTGAATAACGTGAACATGAAAATATATCAGTAACATGAAGTACAAATTTATTTGCAATCGCAGCAATTCTATTATTTGCGTTTTCTGCTTGTGTCTATATGCTACAAGCGAAACATCAAACATTTTTGCTTGGCTTTAACCAACCAACTGTGTCATATCAAAATTTATGTTTTGTTTTATGATAGAATAGTTTGTTTGCATGATGGAACTATTGGTGACGATAGTGTGATGCTCTTTTGAAACTACCACAGTCATCAATAACCGTTAGTTATAGCTAAAATGATGAAGCTGCTGCTGCTGCTGCTTCGCCTACGAGATATCATTCGATAGTCGTCAGTCAGACGATCGACGACGATAGGCGGCCGGCTGACGACTGAACGCCGCAATGACGCACGGCAGCTTGTAAGCTGTTTTGATGAAATTACGACAAGAACGAACATAGAGTGAACGAACGAACACTCGTCACTACACAGCAAAAGATATAAGCTTCTTATATTTGCTGCATCGTTTCAGCTAACACACAGTGATTTTGTGCGTTGCTTGTGTGCACTGAATGCAAAAGATAATAATGTGAAGCCGTCAGCTAACAATACTAGCAGTTAACTGCCTGCTGCAATTTTAAGCGATAACAACGGAGCAGTTCCATTTCTTTGCAGTTTCATCTGCTATTGTTGTCATCCACATTTCCTCAAGTAATCGATCTGTACACAATCCTCTCAAAGCAATCGCACTTCTATCACGTAATCGAGCAGTTTATTTACCAGCAACATCATCCTTTCTCAAGTCGACGTTTCGCTGCGTTCCTTTCATTCATTCATTAACTTATTTATTCGCTGATTCACATCCACATCCAATCCTCATTGTCACAGCAACATGTTACGCGATAGGCTAAAGCATAAATTAGACCATACGAGTTCGACCAATGCATATGAACATATTTCATTCACAAATCCACGTTGGTTTCTTGATTAAAATCTATTCGTTTATGAGAGTTTTAATGTTTAATGAATGTTTACTAACAGTCTTATTCGTACTGTTTTTATTCCTTCGGCAACACTCTTAATGTTGTCGTAATTTGTATTAGTTTATCACATCCATCACTGTTGTTATCATTGTAATCAAGTTAGTTGATCAATTGATTCGATTCAGTAACAGAATGGAAGAGCAAACAGAAAATTTATCACAATGTGTATTGATCGACAAGCGATCACTTACAACAAATTTTCCCCAATGATATGACTCACAACAGTCCATGAAAATATTTCGAACACTAATTTCTCTACTGCATCGTCGATATTCGAAGGAATCATGCGAAAATGATTTGAAAAACTGTTTTAGATATGAAAGTTGCTAATTTCAGTCATCAATGAGCCATAAGTTATAATCGAGCAGGAATTTTGATGAATCACACGAAAACAGGAAAGAAAAAGTGCAGCAGATGAAAATTTTTTGTTATCAGTGAATTCGATTGATAAGCAACTGCACATCGAATGGACCAATAACATTTTCGTTCAGTTCCTCGGCGATTCATTCTTGACTAAAGTGTAAATAAGCCGACTCATTACATTATACTATGATATATGATATATACTATGATATATACCAAGCCAATCGGATAAAGCCGATTAGCTTAGTCAATCACCCGTGAACGCTTTACGGACGAAAGCTGACTAATCAGTTATATGTCGTTTGCATTAAACGTCATGTAATTTTTTCGATTGTTTTACAAATTTTCTGTCCTTTTACCATTATTGATAACGTTGCTTTTCGTTTGCATTGTGTTTTGATACTAATTGGAGGTTGTGCAGAATAGTGTAATCGCAAAAGAACAATTCGATTGATGCAATCGAACGATTATCTGATGGTTCGATTCCGCATCGAAGGTGTGTCATAAGAGCTCGTAAATAATTTCTCTTCGATCACTGCTTTCATCTTTTGTTTTAACAGTTTATTTCAACACTGAATTCTTACATTTTCAACAGAACCACACCCTGAACACAACACGTACCTATCTAACAAGTCACTTCACTGATTTAGCAGATTCTTGATGTTGTGATAGGTAATCTCTTCGATTGGAAACCTAGCGATCACCGTGCAGATTACTGAGCAAATTCAGCCGGTCCACTTGATCACTTGGATGCTCTGTTCATTGTCATTCATATTGTTGCTGTTATCACTGCTATGATTGTTATCATTATCACTTATCATTGTTTTACCAATGTCAACATCTCAGAAAGTTTTATTTTGTTAAAATGTATGTTCAAAAAACCTCACTCAACTTAACTCAGTCACTAGCTAACGAAAAGATACAATGAGAAATAAAGAGGATCAAAAATTGGACGAGGCTCCTCATTTAATGAGGATAATGCTTCTTAGCTTATGGCTTCGATGAAATCTCGGTATTATTTCGCATAAACGAACGGTTCCGTAGTGCAAACGGACAGATGTTGGGAATTTTTTTTTGATTTGATTCGTTCGTTTTTTTTGGGGTGAATTCATTTTGAGATATTTATTATGTTTATTAGTGCTAAAAATGAGTGCAATTCGAGCAAAACGCAGCAGCTGTTCGGCTCTCTATGTTTATGGAAATCAAAATCGTTATTAGAGCTAAACAAAATGGCCAAATATATTGTGATTGTAATCTGTCTGCATTATGCTCGGATTTCATTTATGACTACTGCTCTATAGGTGCGTCTCAACATTCGCTTCTTAGAACGTTTATAAGAGTGCACTTTTCCAGCCTGTCCCTCCCCAAACTGCCATTTTGCTGGAATTTTTCTGATCTGTTCAGTTCAGATCGTCATTTTGCCGAGCATTTTGTTGTGTAACACAATTTTAACGTGTGCACACGAGAGTGTATCTGATTCATTCTGATAACGAATTTGTGAGTGTGAGCTTATTGTGTCTCTAAAACAAATAGAACGCACTGTGAAATAGGATCAGCTCTATTGTTGGCTTGTGTTCCAATGTGTTACTTTAATGCAGATGGATAATTACAAACACTTTGCTATTATGTTCATCCGTCATAAATGTGATTGTTCGGTATCATGTGTCGATATACGACGAATGCATATCATCAAATAGTATTCTATGCGGTGCTAGTGAAAGCTTTAATTTGCAGCAAATTCAATTTGTTACCAAGACGAATGCTATTACTGTTATTGCTGCTCGTATACGTTTCTTATTATTATTTCTAGCTTTGATTATATGTTCTTCAAGATTTTACTGCCACAATATGTGCACTGTCCTGAATCTGTTACCATGACACCACAATCATAATACCAAATTCATCAATCCCAGTAGTATTGCAATCATCTCTTCGCAAATTACAAAGATTACCTGTCTTCTTGGGAAGTTGTTTTGTTGAGCCAGTGTTGGAAGTTGAACGACGTTTCAACTTCATCGAGGAACGTATTGTGTACACTTGGAAGCATTAATATGACGGCAGCAAAGAGTATTTCATAAATTCACTTTTCACATACCGAACGCAAAAAAAGCTATCCTTCATCGAGTTCGTTGACAGCAATCGTTGGGTTTTTTTTTGCGTGTTGTTGACTGATCAGTGAGTTGTTTAGTGGCGAGTTCATGTTTGATGAATCAATCAATTCAGAACCGGTCAATTAATCATAATTCAATCAGATTGACGCAATAATTGGTCATACAGTCGCTCAAATTTTCATTTCATTCATGCGAAAATCGCCTGTTACACCACTCACGATGTGAGCGCTTTCGATAGAAATGGCTCGCTTAGCATATGCACAATCAAATGAGTCATTATTTTTTAATATTCCTGGTTTTATGGTTATTTTTATCGTCGTTACTATTGCTATTATTGTTATTATTGTTGTTATTAATATTACTATTATTATTGTTTGCAATGACACTGTTGTTGTCGTTACCACAAAATTTGCTCACCAATTTTTTTCCTAATATTAATTTTACCACCACGAGTCCTATTGTTGGCGATTTCATCGTAGCAATCTATCAATACGATCATCATTTTTCACCTTTAGTAGGATTATTACTATTGTTATGAGTTTGATTATTGTTGTTGTTATTCATATTGGTATTGCGTATTTCCCATTATTTATGACCATAATTACGAATCAATTCTACTTGATTATCACTTTTTGTCGGTGACTTTTTCAAATAGACCATCTTCTGCTTCAAGGTTATCGGCTCTCATCGCATTCGCATGATCAATTGTTTTCCGGACGATGGATGTGTGGGTTCTTTTTTTTCGATTCCCTTTTGCAAATCTGACATCTTTGATCGACTTAGAAGCGAGATAGATAGAGGTAAACCAAGAATATCTTTTATATGCGTGATCATTATTATACTCATCATTATCGCCGTACTTACCTTGCCTGCTTTGGTTTTCGGTTTTGCATGATTCCTTAGATGATTTGCATGAGTTGAAAATTTTCGCTATAGTATTAGTAGAATTCACGGAGAAGATTATGCGCGAAAATGATGTGGTGTTGTGTTGCGATTTGGTAAGCAAGATAAGGGATAGTTTATGTGCTTGAAATGTTGTTATGTATAATAATGCACTTTTGCTTACATTCTGCGATGTTTACGACAACGATATTGTACTAGTACACAGTACAAAATTGGTTGTTGATCATGGATGGATGCATGCTACATTAAAGCGCTTCAAACGATGGATAAGATGGGATGGGATGGCCCACCTTCCTGTTCTCCTATTCTGTTGACGACTGTACAACGCAATCGAGAGAACGAAGACAGGACAGACATAGGCCACAGGATAGAAACTGAACAGGATTCGGATGGATGGATATGCAACATTGGTGATATAGAAGGGCAAATGCTGCGTGCCTCCTATTGCTTGACAACAGAACAAAGGCAGTGTGCGAGTGGAAGGAAGGATCAGAGCTACTGAGGGAATTAAACTGAATAATTTTAATTGCTTGCGTCGTTGAATTAACTTCAATGCACTCACTCCTCTGGGCGCTTTTGCATTGCAAACCATCTTCCTCTTCTCGAAATTACATTCTCGTTCAATCGCTTTTATCACCGATCTCATTACGAACAACACCAAGCGCCCAGTGCTGCTACAGTCATCGTGTTCGTTTTTAATCATTCATTCATTCCAGCAGCAACTTTATTACTTGCAAACAATTCTTCTTCCTCTTGTTTACGAGTTTCTGACTTGACAACTCAGTTAAACTCATTGCTAGCCTGAAACCAGCGGAAAGGCGAGCAGCGCCATAGGAACTCGTACTTATCTCATGCTTGAACATGGACTATGTATCGCCCCAATTCATCCGTTCCATTCAGCAAGCATGCATGCACACAGAGTCTATCATGACTTTACTTCTAAGAGTCTACATACATATCTACAATATGTCCATTATTCCAACTGTACAACGCATTACGTACCAGAAAGGCAGGCAGGCAAGCCATCATCAATATCTATTCATAAAATTCACATCTAAATTGATTTTTCGTAATGAAACTGAATCCATTTTTATTTCACATCGTTTTCACTTTCATATTGCTGCCAACATCTTTTGTCAAATAAACTATTCATATTCAGTTGCATTTAACGCTTTCTTAAAATGCTCAATGAATCATCTGAATTGTTCGTGAGTCATCAGCACCACCGCACTTCTTCAGTAAATCATGCAAACTGCGAAGATTGCATGAAGAAACGAGGCCTACTAGATCGTCCGTCATTTATTCGCCAGTAAAATAGACTCTGTGCGCTCTGTGCTGCTTGCTGTTGCCTGCTATGACTGAAAAAGATTAATTTTTCGTTTTGTTAGTCCAGTGGTGCTACGGTATCTCCCCTGATTCCTATTCAACAAAAATATGTGCGCTTACATACATACAAGTGTGATTCATTTATTCATAGATGATGTTTTCCGTTTTGAAAATATTTTTCATAATGCATGTCACGGCAGTTTTCATTGATTGATCTATTGGGAGGGTTTTTTTGACTGTGTAAAGAAATTTCGAAATTTCTCATTCTGTTTCGTCTTCTACTAATTTGTCAACAAAAGTTGAGAACACACTTTCGAGTTCGAGTTAATTTGTCAGTCGTTATTTGTTACTGGAACAGAAAGTGAGAAAAAGCGCAGCACGTGCACAGCAATTGATTTCATTCGTTATTCATTCACTCATTCGTTTCATAAGTCATCTTTTCTTGATTAGCTTAAATCGAACGAACTGAAGTTTGCCTTGAAATTCGGCTGTAAGTTTCCTCTTGAACGAAAAAACAAGTAAAGTAAAACGCCATACGAAATGAACAAATGTGCCCTAAGAAGCATCTTATTCTCAAGCCAAAAGCAAAAAAAAAATAATTCAAATTCAATCATTCAAATTGAGCCGTTAGTCATTTTCAGTGATTTTGAGTGGTATGCACTTTCATAAATCTGTGTGCATTCGTTTCCGTTTGTTCGTCATCGTGTTTTTATTTGAAGAAAGTTTTGTGCTCGGCATTCAACTCCACTTTTCAATTCGTCAAACGAATGAAATGAAGTTATTCCTTATGACTGACAGCATCTGTCTGAATAGTCAATAAGTACGGGCCTCAAGAAAGAGCAATTAATACTCGACGTCCATTCTGTTCAGCCGTGCTCTACTCGTCAATGGTTCGCCGCCGTTTGGTTAGTTTCCTCTGTCCTCTCATTGAACCGTGTCCTTCAAAAAGCAGCAAAACAAAATCAGCGAAGGTCAATCGCTACCATCCATCCGATTTGAACTCTGCTTTGTTATTGTTTGTTGTTCGACATCCTCTATTTGTGAACCAACCATAACCATACGTAAAACTATTATCGCAAAGTCAAAATGTGTTCTCTTCTTCCAGATTATCACCCAGAATTGATTGCACTTTGCTATGCTCATTATCAAGAAGCAATTAAGCTCTTGATTTGCTACCGTAAATTTGATAACGTTCCATTGACAACTGCTGTGGCTATCAGTGGCTGTTATCAACGCAATGCTCTCATCATCTGTTCATTGCGTGCACATACGTTGCATTGCATTTGCAACATTATTCCATTTTAATTAGCTAATTTATTGTCGCGTCCAATAAAAATTTATGGCTGGAACACATTGAGCAATTGTGCATCTTCGTATCTTTCTATGTAATGCTCGAAGTGATGTGCATCTTACGAAAACGATAGACAGATTGTATCTGATGTAATTAAATGACTGCATACGATCTCCTAACAGTGAAATGTTTCAGTCAATTTGTTTATTACAATGAGTGACAAGACTGTTCATATGGTTAAGTGGAAATAAGTTAGCAGACCAGTGATCCGGCTTCATTCCGCAAACACTCTAGCTTGTGAAAACTGTCTATGGCTCGATGCATTCAATCTGCAGATGAGATACAGGATCTCTTCAATAATCTACAGTATGAAACACATTTTCTGCCATTCCCCTTGAAAGATTCCTTCCCATTGGTCTGAAGGCTCTCTAACTAAGAATCGAATGTGCTGATGCAAGTGAATACATTTTATGGATTCTGTGCACTTTTATTTGCTGACTAAAATGAATCCTCAACAATACTGATTGTGTACATAGCATAAAAATGAAGCCTAAAACTTCGGATGATATCTCATTACACCATTGAGGAGATGAGCGCAGAGAAACGAGAAGAAGGCAAATGAAACGAAAAACTTTTCCTAATGATTCGCGAGGATTTCTTTTTGATGCTGCTGATTCGCATTCGCATGAATCACGATTGGATTGGATTATGTATTGTTGTTCGAGCCACTATACTGAAAATCCATACGAAAATCCAAACAACTAATTCAATAGAGTGCTGCCGTTTCAACTAAAATAAACGAGTACAGAATAAGAGTAAGAGTAACTGACACTAGCATAATAAGTAAGGAAGAACAGAGAAAACGAATGCGAATGGACGTATGGATCTGTTTATCTGTCAGTCAGTTCGTTTCAATCCACACAACATCCTGTCTGTGACTAACTGAATCGATTTTCTCGAGATTTCGTCAACTCAAAACAACATCTATTATGAAACACGCATACACGAACCACATTCGCTCGATAACGCCGATACAATTAGTCAGTTATAGTGGGCAATAATTCTCACAGCTAGTGAACGAAGGAAGGAATCACTAACATTCCAACTCGCTTTACTTCATTTAATCAGCTAGCATTGCAGCAGTTCCATCGATAACTCATTTGACTCAGTCATATGAGTTTTATTCGTTCGTATTCGCCACTGTTCATTAGCATTCACTCTTAGCCGTAGTGCTACCTATGTTCATCTGAATCCTAACTCATAGCATCGTCGAGTTTTCTGTTCGATTCGTTGTTGCCTCCAGCGATAAGCAATGTTTCAGTCTGAAATCGGATTTCAACTCTATATTCCATTAGAGCGCTCGCTCCGTGGTATTTTTTTGCAAATTATGTGGGAATGTTGGATTATTGTGGCTAATTTCAGATGAATGTTCCTTTATTTTCTATGTGTGCACATTCATAGTGTATTAGGATTTTGAATAGAGAAGTTATTATGAGGGAAACTTAATTAAACTAGTCCAATGTTTGTAGCCATTGAGTTCATTGAGTGCTGATAATTGAATCTATTTTACTGACAAACAATTTGGTGATAATGATAATATCAGTGGCAATTATCGTAATGATAATAAAAATAGTAATTAGTTATGATAGTATTAATGTTTGATAATGCAATCACACTCCATAATTTGTTTCCGATCTATTCGCCTAAGCGATCTATTACTTTGAAAATACGGTAATGAATCATTTTGATTGAGCAAAAGTGCTCACTTCTGATCATCCTCAAAAGTCATCTTTAAGAAATCCTCCTCGCAAATCCTCGTTTAATCTCCTGAAATCCCACACGAAAAGTGCTCCCTCCAGTTTCGAAGTAAACCAATTCAAAAGGAATGAATCAGCCAGCCAACTGCACTCCATCCACAAATCAATCTAACGGCGTTTTGACGATTGCTTTTGACGAACTCAACGATTCGTTCGATTCAATCAAATGTGCCAAACATATGACTTTCGACGGAAGTGTTATATCTTGCGAGAAAATTGGTTAGTGGTAATCTTTTTTGTGGAACAGGAGGCATACTGTTCAGATGATATTAAAGATGATGATGATGATGACGATTTGACCATTAAATGGGGGTGTTAAAAGCATCGGTTATGCGATCAACGACGACACATTGTGTTCGTTTAGTGCAGCCAATCAACCAACTGCACTAAAACCAAGAAAATGATCTCATTAAAATGGAGTTTTTTGTGTTTTAGCGGATATCGCAATTGTTCATTTCGAATTTTTTTAAATCTTTGTCTAAACCACGAAACGAATGAATTACGCAGAAGAATATGTTGAAGAATGTTTTATTGACACATCGACTGAAACAATTGAAAAGTGAACGAATGTGCGGAGGAAATCAACAATAAAAACGTGTAAATGAAACAATATTTTTCTGGAGCATTCATCGTGTTTTATCATTTGATTTCCGGCTGAATATCAGCTGAAAATGGAGCACTTCAATGACAAAAAAAAGATGTACGATTGATTATATTACGAAATTCGATGACATTTTGAGTTCACCATTGCAATATTTGTTATGAGAAGAATGTTACAAAATCCAATAGCAAGGGACCGACCGATCGAGCGATCGCAAACGGGTTGTTATAAAAACTGAAGCAGTTGAGTACTTTTCGCTGTTCGGTGCTCGATAAACCCAACGAGATCTATTATTTATATCACGATGAACACAACGCAACGTTCATGATGACATCAAACTGTTGCTATTATCAGTACATCAGGTACTCGTATCATTTTATCGTGAACAGTATCTTTCTCATATTTTTATCACTATCATTCCCGTTATCACAGGTATTGCTCTTTAAAAAATTCACAAACCGCCACAGAAAATAGCAAGTGAATCTATCACCTACTGCCCACATCGTCATCTTCATAAACATCATCATAAACATTGAGTGACGCCAATAGATCTATAAAATCAATCATCGATTCAACATTGTTGTTGATGTTATGTCTTAAAATGCTCTTCAATTAAATACACTAAATATACAATGCTTAAGTTTATTTTTCAACAATCAATTGTATCATGTGAATTGCACTTGAACATCTTATTTTTCATTCAATTTCTTTACGAATGAATACCCATAAACACATTCAAGCAGTGTACAACTCACATTCATTCGAAATTGAACGCGAAACACTTTACAAATTTCATTTTTAACGTCCATTTTCGTATGCATTCTGTTGGATTGTGCACTTAGAAATGAATGAAATCGTTGTTCGTTGTGAACGCATGAAACGATGAAGAAATAAGATGTCAACTGAACGCACTCACTTCCATTACAGTAAGGAAGAAAGATTTGTTTGTGCATGGGCAAATTTGCGGTTTCGTTTTTTCTCATGAGAACGTCAGAATGAATTTGAGTTCAAATCTTAATCCAAAGTCAGACGGAAATTCAGTAATGATTCACTCTTTTCAAATGTCATTTAAATTTTGCGTTATCGCATCAATTTTGATCGTATTAGTCAATGCAGACGACAATATGGTGAACTGACTGAACGTCCTGTTTGGTGGATGCTTCGAATCTTGCTCCACTTCAAACAAATCTAAATGATCTACTGACGAAGATCTGAAACAAAAGCCATTTGGAGAGTTAATTCGGGCGTAGAGCAAATGGCGTTTGATTTCGATTAGTGCTTTTAGTTTTTTACCTTCCTTCAATTCACTAGAGCGATACTCTATTAGTCATATTACCGTTATGTATGTGTGGTTGTGTGGTTGATGTTAGTTAATGGATTGCTATTGTAATTTATGGTTTTGTTCGATTTCGACACATTTTTTAACGCCTAACGTGCGATTTGTTGCGATATATTTTACGGTGCTTACGTGATACAGCAGGTTTCATCGATTCATCTTATTAGATAAACTTTCAGGCTGGTTATTACGTTTCCGTGAGGGACCACTATGGCCGGTAAGTCTTCCGGCTTATCCATTTGTATGAAGTCAACCAGAAAAATCTCCCTAAATCTTCGTATTACTACGAACTTATTGAGATTCTTTGAATAGCTTAGCACTGATTGCTCAATTGCTTGGAACAAAGACCCTGGTTGATGTGCTCAAGTTTCAGGCACGACAGATTTGGTTTCAATGCTACCCGAGGGTCATACGGTCGGTAGTATACGATCGAAGCGTGCTTCCATTTATGTCTTCACCGGTGGCAATGAAGATGCCGCTTTGCTGACCGTCAATGGCTTCTCGCTGCTATTAGATGGTGGTGATCAACAACAGATTCCATATTGGAATCTTATTCGAAATTACGATAAAGGTCGTCGAAATCGCCTTTGTCATCATTTCCGATTGCTCTCGTTTTCGATTTGATGAGAATTTCAGCATTCTGTTCACATTGTTCGTCGGTCGATTTGTTCAGCTCTCCTGTTCAGTTTTTCATAAATTTTAGCATAAAATTCAAAATTAATTGAGCGACTTTTCCTACTGTGCATCGTCAAGTGCTTTTTGCAATAACTGAAAATGAAAAATTTCAGTTTCTGCAATTCTGGCCACTCGCATGAGTCCACAAAGCTTAACGGGACTATCAACTATTTTTGCGAGAAAACTTCAACAAGAGGTCAGTGGCTGTCTGTTTGAGTTTGCTCATCAAACTACTCAGATCTGGGAATTAAGTGTAATCCGTTGTAAACGGTCATCCATATATGCATATCATTTACACGCAACAAAACCAATTGATAGTCAACATGCAGTCTGATAATGCAGTATCGCAAATTGTTCATTCATCCCAAATTCTGTGGCCCAAACTGTTGAATCAACTGGCTCGGACGGTATAGTCTCGGACGATCGATGTCCTGAAAAGCGTTTTCTGGAATTGGTCGCTAAATTTCGCATCAATTTTCAGTGCTACCCATATTTTGGTGCATTCATTGGAAATTTACCACCGAAAAATGTACTCTCGTCAGAGAACGATGTGACGCAAATGATCAAAATGATTTACGATGGGTTGCAAGCTGCCGGAATTAAGGCGAATGAAGCCTTCACGAGCACTAAAATTGAGCCAATTACTCTTTATGAGGTGAGATATTACATACTTTACTTTGTTTACTGTTATCACTGTGGTTTTTAACGCTGATGTTATCGTATGATATTTTGAATTGTGCTTTTTATGTCCAGTGGAATTCAAGTGGATTTTCGGATATTTGACTGTGTATTTAATTGGATTTGCATTTCAATTAGCTCATTTATTTTCACGATATCCCTCTGAAAGAGAATTTATCAGTTTTTTGGCATTTTCATTCTCAAGAAAATTTTAGCGTATTGAACGGAACGACAAAAAAATTGGAACGAATCAATATGAAATATGATAGATTGCTCAGCCATTATGTCGTTGTTTTTCAGTAAACTCATAAGTATTTCACAATCGGCACAGCTCCATTCGCTTTTCACAAGAATGCCAGTATATTAGATGACAATTCGCTCAGCCACTTAAAAATTCATCAGTATTTCTGAATGATGATTCATAGAAATTGATTAATCTAATGGCGAAGTTGTCCACTGAAATGATTTATTTCACGTCAGCACATGACTACTGCGCGATTCGTCTTGAAAATGAATTACATCCAATGCAATATTCATTTGCTGAAAGATATCCACGAAACGTGTCTTATTGAAACGATGCGAATGAAATGAGTGCATTGCATACATTCGTTTAATACTTGAAATTGTGAAGCTGATAATAAGATTATAGATTGTAAAAAGTAAATTATACAAATAAATTGAAATTTTTGGTCGCCTAGGAGATGCTCCTATGGGGAATTCATAAATCAACTGTGCCGGTTGCATTGAAAAGCAAAGAATAATATTCTTTGGTGTATCGATACAAAGTGCATAATATTGAATTATGCTATACGAAAGCTGTTCGAACAAGAGCTCAGCAGCCACTCATAATTTGGGGAACACGACGACATATTGCAGGTGATTGGCGAAGGTGCATTGCGCATGATCGTACTGAATCCAGAACGTGGAAGTAAAGAGTTGTCAGCACTATGGGGTGCCATTAAATCCGGTGAAAATATCGAGAAACATGCGGCTGCTTGCTCACTTGCGGCCGTCTTCGTATGGCATCCGGCGGATACGTCTAAACCCACAATTCGTATCCTTTATCCAGGTTCGTTCTGTTGCAACGCCAACCAACGGGTTGGGCCTCTCTCCATACCGGTGGTTACGTGCGGGATTCTTAACTTTGTTCTCAATTGAAGCATGTGACCATCAGTTCCAAAGTTTTCACTGAATGGTAATTGTTCCTGCGATAAGATCACGTATTATCGAAGTTTTAACTCTATGTTAGAATCTTGCCATCTGCTATGTTAATTGACATCTCGAATGTTTACTCTGAATGCATTATCACCGATGAGTTTTGGTGTTTGCAGTTACGATATCGTAATTAAGATATTTTCAGTGATGATTCGATATTATCAGTCGCTTAGTGGGAAAAAACGATATGATATTTCAGGTGCGTGTCCACTGGAGAAGCTTTACACAGCGTTGGAGAAATTGAAAGGTGAAGAATATCTGAGATATTTGGATTATGCGAGTGCAAATCGTGAGAAATACATCATGTCGGGACATGCAAACAATCGACCTCCAGCGCATCATGCGCCATCGTCAGGCCCAGCTCACAAACCACTTGCTCCGGCTAAACCTCTTGCAAAGTCAGCAGCTGCTGCTGCTATTGCTACAGCACCTGCAACCGCTCGAGCTACTAAAAGACCAACGAAGCCAACGAGTACGCCCTAGAATCGTCCATTTTTTCTCAAAATTTCTTCCAAAAAGTTATTTATGAATTATGTCTCCATCGGTATTATCTCAGTCAATGGAGGTAGCTTCCATGGAAGTTAGGGATGATAAATGGAGAGTTCGGCCTCGAAAAGACCGATAATTGAAACGTTTGATAGGTTTAGGTCTTGCATCACGTCCTGCAACAGGTTCATCGCGTACCACAACGACAACCACTACCACGTCCACAACATCTGCGGGACATACGAAGACAACAACGACAAAAGCGACCACTGAAACAGCTGCAAAGAAAGTTACGAAGTAGGTTTTGTGATTTTCCAACTTCTAACGTTTGGCTATTTTAATGAAGGCAAAAATTACACCCAAGAGTTATTTTTTAATCGTTTCATAACTGAACGATGACCCACATTCATCCATCTCATATCAGATTCATTCTGCGGGGATATGTGATTGATGTGATATCTATGTGCTCTATATAGTAATCATGATAATCATAAGGGCAAACAGGCATTTCACTAATGGTGACAGCAGTGAAGATGTGTGATGAACTGATTCAGAATTAATGAGAAGAGTGACTGACCGTTTATGGGATGAAACTTTTCCAAAGTTATCTTCAGCTTCCCTTTTGAACGAATGCTTAAAATTTTGCTCGAATTTATGACAGAATTTCCTCAATCGTTTTCCATTCGTGTCTACTCAATGAAAGCTGCAGGCAAGCTGTGCCCAGTGCAGCAGCACCACGGCGTCCAAGTGCAGGAACTGGAGCCGGTAAGAAAACCACACCATCACCGACGAAGCCAACCGCACCGTCGAATGGCTCTGCGACACAGAAATCACCCGACAGCGACTCGAAACCGGCACCGATTCGTAAGCCGACACCCACTGGTACAGCAGCAAAACCGAAAGATGAGCCGAAGAAAGCGAAACCTGCGGCGGCTGCAGCAGCAGAAGCAGTAACAACTCCACCGGATTCGACAACCTCGGCGACTCCAGCTGTTCCCATTCAACCGGACAGCACCGAAACGGTTCCGACTCCAGAGCCTCAGGTAGAATCTCAGCACGAACCTGATGCACAGCAGCAGCCGGGCGCAGAAGCCGAAAAGCAACAGACTCAAGAGGATGAGCATAAAGTCGACGACAACATGAATGCATTGGCGCCTCAACTTCCAGAAGAGCCTGAGGTAAAACCTCCCGAGCACGTGGAGATGGACGGAGAAGCACAGCCAAAACATCAAGAGGATGGTGTGCTCGACGATAACGCGAATATAAACGATCAATTCGTCGAAGAACCTGAAGTGAAACTTGAGCGTGTGTTGCCCACTGAAGCTCAATCAGGCGCTGCCCACGATACGCAACCACCGTTGTTATCCGAGCATGAACCGGAGATGCCACTCAAAGATGACCAAGGAGACGCTGATTTACGATCCAGTCATGAATTTGAGCCACCAACAAAACCCGAACATGATGAGGTGCTAGCAGAGTCGACATTACCCGAATTTGAGAAACCAATCGAACATCATCCTGAACCAACAGCACCGCAAGCAGATCAGGAATTCCACGATGAGCCAGCTGCATTTGGAGACGAAATCGAGGTAAATTTATCTATACCGCCAATATATGACACTTCATAAGTACTATTATTTCATGCGCAAAAAATTTTTGAAATTGAATGCTAAGCAATCGATTGAGTAGTACATCAGTGATTGATCGAAGATGTTCCATTGAGATGCGTCAATCAACCAATAAACTACGTACGATTTACGCAAAAAATCTTGCGTCACTTATTAGTTGCGTTGCTTCAGAAGCGCCCGCCATCACCGTTACCTGACGAGCCACCACAAGTTGAGAAAGCCTCAACTCCGGTGCCATCACCACTTGAGCCACAACCTCAGTCACCAGAGTCGCCAGAACATGAGCAGCCACAGCAGCCTGACTCTGATGGTCTTATGGGTGGTATCGAAGAGCCAATGAAGTTGCGTATAATAAGCATGGATACTGCTCGTACGGCTGATACTGCTGCTGCTGCTGTTACTGATTCTTCTTCTATTGCGCCTATGCCTTCATCTCAAACACCATCTTGTGGCGTAGCTGATGCTGAGCTTTTCGCTTCGGTTGCTTCTTCTTCAAACTTTGCTTCTTCCTATCGTAATAATTAGTTGAAACTAGATTCGGTGATAGGGTTAGCCTCCTCTGATATCGGGATTCTATAAAGAAAAATGCATTAAGCCTATGTTATTCTAACCTCCTGAGTGGCTCGCCTTGTCTGAGAAAGGTGCAATTCATGAGCAGTTATTTGTGTTATGTAAACGTAAAGGTGCTCGTTGCTCGTATCGCCCTCGTATCAAAGGTTTAAAGATTTTGAAAATTTGCTCTAGTCTCTCCAAGAAGATGCTATGAGGAGATGGTGCATTGATGATAATGCTTTACCCTATTGCTTCATAGCTTCGCGATTAGCTTGGATGTGATTGTTGTTGATGTTAATGTGGTTGCTGCATGCTGGTTTTTTCTTTATTGTTACCAGTCAACCTTCTCAAATCGCTCGCTATAAATAGTTTCCAAAAACTTTTTTTGACTATTCTTGCTTTGGGTCAACCTAATGTCACATGATCTGGTTATGGTGTATCAATAATGAAGTATTTATGAAGCTTTGATATGAACTAATTTTTGCTATTTCAGGAGGATTATCACATCGAACACGATACCGCCGCTGCCACTGATGTGACACAGAGTTCGGTGAGGAATTCGTTCGCATTTTGTTTTGTTTTTTTCAGATCTCAGGAAAATAGGTTCGAGACACTTGACAGATTGGCAGTTTAATTCGTAGTTTCTTAACCAGATTTCGCCAAATTCCTGAGCTGTTAAAGCAAGATGTTTGGAACAAGTGATTGGAAGAAGCGAAAACCATTACAAACATTCTAAATTTTGAAGAAATTCCAATCTTCAGCTTGATTCAACTCAACACTCTACACTTCCACTCGAAGAACTTGACCACCTTTCCAATATGTCTGCACCGACTCAGATGAGTGATCCGCCACAAATTCCAGCAGTTCTTCCTGAGCCAGCTACGATTCCGACAGCTCTTGATGGAAATGAGGTTTCGAATGCCTGTTCTTTGTTCATGCCATCGTGATTACACCCGAATAATTGTAAACTCTTCGTTGAGCTCAACGCTTTATTTGCATGTCACTTATAGTTGCGTTTATTTTTCAGTTACAATTACACGATTTATTGATGGATTAATTTTCCGAAATGTGAAATGACATTCATCCATCCTTTTGTGTTACTGCATCAACTGCCATTTTCATGTCGTGTATTTGCAATAGCATTCAATTGAAATCTATTTATCAGTAATCTGATTAATACAATTGATTGCAATCCGATCAACTGATAACTTAAGCCAAGTGATCAACGCAAACAACTTCAGCCAGACGTACCGTTGCTTGATTCCACGCCAGACATGCCTGTGCCACCCGTTCAACTCCCACAACCGGAACTTGACGATTCACTGAAACCGGACACACTGTCCGAACAAGACTTATTGTCAAAGCCTGCGGCTGCTGAGATTGATCATCCGGAAGCCAACGAGGATCATCGCAGTCCTATTGAAGGTCTGCTTGCACGCAACTGATGCGATACACTTACAGTTTTCATCAGTTTTGAATTCCTCATTTGAAACATTACACGATCACAGTTGAAATTCTTCAACTGAAGTCTTGTCTGAACATCTTCGAAGCGTTTCACAACCTCTCGAGCGTATTCTCAGCGTAGTCATAGTTTTAATTTTGCAGATTTATTGGACGGAAAGTCGTGTCCATTCACAGCGGGTCTCGCGTGCGCGATTGTTGATGATGCCACTTCGGAGTCTGCATTCAGAAAAGTTCATTATTCAGAATTTGATCACTCTGAATCTTCTCATTTTTAATTTCTCTGTTCTCTGTTCAACTCTCCCTGTTCCTGTTCTTAGAATCTGCATTCCCCACCGACGTAATGGCTGAGTAGTGAATGAAATTTGTGAAAATTTCATCCATTTAAAACAATTTCCATTGAACAATTGTCTTTCCACTTACAGCTGTCCAGTCCGCCAGCAGTGGACTTAACCAAAAATGTTGCCGATTTGACCAAACCCACTGAACTTGACACTACCGGAGCCAAGATACCAAACGGAACTGCAACGCTGCATTCACCAATGGTCAGTAGAAAAGTATTTCTGTGAGCAGAAAGCATTCTTCAATGCTTTGATTTTCTTTTCTGTGCGAAATCATGTGCGATTTCCCTCTCGTTTTTGATACTCATAAAAAACACATTTCAGAAACTCAGTCAAAGAAGTGCTCCAGGATCGTCACTAGGCGACAGTCTTACATCGCCGTTGTCACCAGATTCCACAAACACTCAGGTCCCAGCATTTTTCATCGCTCTTTCTTACCACTCTGATGACTTTTATCGCTGGCGCTAACCGTATACGATAGAATTCTATTGTTGATGATGGCCAGATCATTTCTAGTTCCTTTTCCATGAGTCTTAGAGCGATTGCTTGCAATGCAGTTTCGGAATGTTCACAGAATGTGAACTTTTCATTAATTTTAGTCAGATCCTGCGTTGGACGACGTTATTGAGAATTTGGCTGGTGAATCGGAACGTGAGGATAACGTGCGAGACTTCACACCGGATTCTGAAGACGAAAAACATCTGCTACAACAGCAACATTGTCAACAAGAACAACAAGACCTTCTTCACCGTAAAACAAATGGTGGCACTGAGCATAATCTAGCTGTAAGTTTCATTCACGAATTTGCAAAAAAACAGTCGAATTAATCTTTGCCGCATCAGAAGTTATTTACATTTCAGTTCATGGAAACTTTCTCCCGGTTTTCTGCAGCATATTATACATCCTTTTCAGCCACAACTTTGATGTGTGTTGCCCAACGCTAATTGTGTTCACATTAGATTCTCATAATGTACACGTCGATTTCGAAACTTTTATTGCTAAGCGTGATACAATTCAAATACAAGCCATTTTGAACTCTTCCAACTCTTCGAAGCCGTGATACTCTTTCAGTTCACTTCAACTGCACAAATCACTGTTCCATTCTTATTCGTTTCTTATCCATAACCAAAAAAATTGTGCATGTGTCATAATTTTGAGGCTCAACATGCGCAAGAGGATGCGGATGCTGGAGAATTCTATATGCCACCGATAACCGGTGGTCCAACGCATCGTATGCGTGCCAGTGTTGGAGGACCTGCCAGCCAACGGTTTTCAATGGGTGGTAGTGGTGGTTCAGCATCCAATAAACCAAAGCTCTCACAACCGCTCTATTTCGATGTGGTTTTCATACCGCATCGTGGTGCACATCCAACTTTGCCCGACGAAGCGGCAGCAAAAGCGTTCGCGACCAGTGTTCGATCGAAGTGAGCCACGCAAATGTTGACTGTTCGAAAATCAAGCTACATTCTGTCGAAATTTCCACATTCATAATAGCTCCATATATGGCATCGTTGCTCCATATATGGCATCGAATTGACCAAAATGGAAAATCAGCAAACAAATTATGTAATTTTAAGCCGTAAGTATAGGAAACATTTCAATGAAAACACGATTTTTGAATTCTGAATGCGATTTTGAGTTAGGTGATTTGGAATTTTCAAGTTTACTTCTGTTAGACCAGAAATTTTGGAGTTCATCTGTTGATCTGATTGATCAGAATTGATCTCGGTATGGTTATGACCATTCATTAGTGCGATACCATTCGCCAACTGAATGTTTGTTGCTTTCCCATTGCAGGCGATATGTTATTAGCGGTAAAGATGCAATCAAGCCGTATATTTTGGATGGTATCGTGGCCGGAAAAACCCTTTGGAATAAACCAGGTTTCTGATTGCATGTTCTTTCACGTAGAATTTATACGTCTAACTTTTCACATCCGGTATTCCGTATGAAAGATTCTTCTGAACGAAGAATTTTGCAGTCATCGTTTGGTTTTTTCAGATGCCGAAGTCGACGTTGTACCAACACATGAGAGTGATGACTTACGAGCGTACAATCAGCTCAAGGTATGGCTCATACACTTAATCGAATTATGTTGATTTCAATTCAAACACGGAAGGAAATGACCAAGTCTCGAATTTTTTCTGAAGTGATTTCGGTATAAAAATGCGATTTTACCCGCAAAACTTTCCAATGATTCTCTATTTTCAGTCGGGTGAAATGCAAGAAGCGGGTATCAATCTGCGTTGTTCAGTGGAACGATGTACGCTAAGGCTTTCGAGCGCCGACAGTGACGATTTTTGTGCGGCATTCAAGTTCGAGATGTAATTTGCGGCAAAACAACTCGAGTCGTGACAACAACCCAACAAATAACAACCATCCATCCAAGAGTCAACATCCCCTCAACTCTGCATACTACACAATTCCACCTTGGCTGTTCAAATGATGCTTTTAGAATCGATCATATTGATCACACTCGAAGACTGTAATATTCGTTCTGCTTTTGTAGTCACTGAACGCACCTATAACGTGCATGTCAGTGCGGATTGTGAATGTGTGTAGGCAGAATCAATTTCATTTTGGATTTTTATCACCATTATTATCCACGCTATCAATACGCTTGTTATAATAACTGATTGTAATAATGATAGTTTCTGCAATATTCTCACTACATTGATATGGATGGTACGCAATTATATTCCAGTCGATGTTGTTGTCATCTTATTATCCGTATCACTCGTTTTCGTAAGTTTGTTATCGCAATATCCCTGTCAATACAATCTCGCTACTGTTGCGATCGATAGTAACGTCAATATCAAAATTGTTACTGTGTTATCATCACAGCTATGTGAAAGACACAATAATATCTGCTGCTGTCTCATTACATTTGCCACCAACCATAAGGGTGGTTGTTTATTATCATTACTATTCTGGATTATTGTCGCTAAGCTTCATTTCTTAAAAAAACTGTGTTTGTTCAGTTGTTTGTCTGCTAAATCATTCGTATGGATTCACACATACGTATATACATATATATATTTATTGTTTGAGTGCTAAAGCTTCATGATCCCATTTTATTACCACACCACCGGACTTGTGTTTGATATCTGATATGTGTAATCTCAGTTGAACTCCCGGAGCTCTGCCACATAAGACTGCAGATTAGCGAGGATACATTTTCATCTCATGTTTCCAGGTCTCAGTAGTTGAATGAATAAATGTTTTTGTATCAGTGTCATCAGTCGAATATCCTCTGATTTGTTCAGGACCTTTGCCCAATTTAGTGTTTGCCCCAAATCCAGCGCCCCTTCAGTCCGGTCTAGCCGAAGCGTTGTGGACACGCTATTTTTGTTACCTTAAGTCGGGTACTGTATTTGTTAGCGTAATGCCACTGTATTCTTTGTTATCGTACAATTGTATTTCTCATTCTCGTAACTTTTCACTCTGAATGTTCAGTTTTGTCGTCTGTTGTCTCAAGCCTGATCGCAAATCCTATCTGAAAGGAAAGGTAACAACAAATAGTGTGTTAGAAGATGCTCGTCATTCGCTCAAACTTTCATTTTATCGTTTTATTATCATTTTATCGTTTTCTTGAAAAATATTATTATCATCATTATTATTCATTATTGTTAGTACTCAATAATATCATTCATTATTCTTATTTATTATAACTATTATCATTAGTTTCCATCGTTTTTCTTGATTTCTTTTACTTCACCATTTTAATTTTTGTTCCAAATTATCTTTATTATGGCTATTCCAGTCTCATTGATCATAAGATTTTCAGCTTTTATGCTCTCCTTTTAAATGTTCCTTGTGTTGTGGATCGCGAAGCGATCGTCGATTCTTTAAACAGTTTGTGTGAATGAATTGGAAGAACTCTCTCTTTTTTTTTTCAAATTCAGTATACTAAATTCATGTGATGCATTCTTCAGTGAAGTCAAGTTTTATTGGATTGACGGAGTTAATTTTCTGCTCGAATAAATTATTGTTGCGTTGGGACGATAATGCGTCGCAATAAGCTTACTGTGAATTCGATGTGATTTGTCGTACAATTTTTCAAGTTTTTAGTGAGTGATTCATATGCGAATTTCTTCAATGGTTTTTTTCTTGTTTTGCGTTGAAGAATTTCTTGCTTTTTGCTTTTCAACTGACTGAGAGTTTTGTTCGTTATGATAATTATTATGTTTCGTTTTTTTTCATCATTCATTTTCATCATCTCCGTTCGCGTTTGTTCATTCATCAGATATTTGACGAGGTTTAGGTCGAGGGTGAAGTTGAAGGTTTGCAGAACGCGCTGTGTCCTAATACATATTCGTTTCTTACATTTCCAGAAATGTGGTTTTATTATTCGTTTCATTTCCCTAATCTCTCAAATGATTTCTTGTTCAACTGTAATTGTTTCGAGACAAATTCAATTAAGATTTCAAATTATTTCACTCATTCATTCGTTGAATTGTTTGTTCTGAATGTAATTGTGAACTTAATTCTTGTGTTTCTGGTGTTACTATTGCTGTTCTCATGCATTTCACACATCCATCGTATACTTAATTTTGTTTTCTTTTGGAAGCATAGTCGGAGTCGAGTACGTTATCCGAGGAATTGGAACCGGAGACTGAATGTAGTTTTGAACAGTGACCTGAAGTTCCATTAGTAGTTTGACCGTTCGCGCTATTCTCAATAATTGATTGTTCCATGCTCCACAGTCACTCTCTAATTCAGGATTTGTTTATAGCGTTTTGAGGTAAAAACGCGTGATCATAATATTCCAACCGAAGAAAAACATTGGAAGTCATCAGAATTCAGAGTGTTTCTCTGAGAAACATTTCAATTGGAGCATGTCTTGTTTCTTATTTCTTATTCTGATTCTTCAGAACGATATTACGCGAGTTTCAATGGTCGATTCTGAGCGCATTTCAGAAATGAAATTTCAGTTGAATAAATTCTGATTTGAGAATGTGAATGTGTGATTGATACAATGGAAACTTTTGCGATGCAGTTGAAAGCATCGCGATTCGGTGATTTCTTGATGCGATACAATAAGTAAATTATGTTGAGATGACGAACAACAGAAATGAAACAATTGATGAATACACACACACACATTCGAATGCTGATTGATTGCTAGAATGTTAAATCCAAATCAGCAATTCGATCAACGAACAAACCACCAAACGAACCAATAAATCGTTGGGGCGTACAGTATGGTGACAGGTAAATACAGTACTGATGGCCAAATGTGTACTTGCAGCGTACAGTAACCGAAAATAGTGGCTGTATACAGTAAACAGCAACATGCCGTAATCGTAAGTAACAATTCTATACGACGATCGCAAATAACTGTAGCTTACAGAGATCAGCGAGAAGTACAATGTATAGTGAGTATTTCATACCAGAAATGACAACGGTGTGCAGTTAATACAGTTACTCCAACGATAAACCATCAAAAGTGAATACTGTACGCAGTATTCATTCTTGACCAACCACTATACCATGCGCAACCTGGAAACCGAGACCAATAATTCATGTTTTAGTATGGCGTTACACTGAACTGGTCAAAACGTTTGTCATGCAAGAAGCTAGATCAAATACTTTTCGTGAAATGAAAAACCATGTGCCAAAATCTGATAGTGAATAAACTCCAAATACTACGACAGATTCTCGTTCATCAATGCTCTCTCGGAATGTTATTCGCCATTTAAAAGGACTGCTTTCAAATTCATTGAGTTTGCGAATTTCAAAATCTCACGACAGAATTTTTTTAAACTGAAACTGAAAAAACAAAATGAAGTGGGTTGAAGAATTGATCAAGAGATAGCGAAGAAACAACAAATAAAACAATACAACGAAAGAAAGATTCTAGGAGCTGAGGTGTGAACGAACAACAACTGAATGAAGTGAAAAGGTACGTAATTCATTGATGGTGAAACGTAACAAATTCATTAGGAAAATCACTGCTTCAAAAAATCATCATCAGCAGATAATTAAACGGAATCGAGTCGCTCTGAAGGACTCATTCTTGGGGCTTTTCAAAGCTGTTTGAGCTTTTAAGGATTTCAAAATATTCGAGTAATCTCCGATGTTTCACTTTCTTGTGTTATGCTCACGTTCAAATAGCACAAAACTGAAGTGGACTTTTGATCCCTCGAATTTGACCTTTGCAACACGAAATTCTGCTGAGTGATCGTCTGAGTTGAACAGTTCTTGTACGAAACAACTGTTTGGACTATCTCTTTGACTGATGAAAATTTCTTATCTACTATGAGACTGCGATGATTAATACGTTTGCAAAAGTGATTTCGATCAAAAATTGATTCGAACAAAACTTTAAGCTATTCCATTACATTATAAAGATTTTACCTTGAGAGGAAGCACCTCATTGTGGTGTTTTTTCAATAATTTCGACACTCCAAACATCTCTCATAAGTGCTCTTTGGAAAATGTCACAACATCGCAATGTCACAACTAAAACAGTTAAGGACTAGAGAATAATGGGAAACTTTTTGAGGCAATGATATCGCTTTTTAACCGAAATAAAAACATATTGCATACATCGAACGCATCGGAGTTATTGCACCACTGATGAGTGATAGGTCCGTTATGAGGTAATTTGCTTCAAATTTAAATGGGCCACAATGATTGCTTGACTACTGGCGTTGAGAGTCAGGTCAGCCATGTATTCAAGCTCCGAATTGGAGCTGATAACAAGTTTAAAATCTCAGACAGATTTAATTGAGAGATGAGGTTGAGAATTCAGTCTCATTTTCAATGGATAAACCAACCCGCTTATCACCCAGTCAACAATGCGTTCCAAAATTATCGCATCGAAGGAAACAATTGATCACAAACGAACGAATATGACAATGAACAATATACAGAAGCGCATCAATTTACTCATAATCTAATAAATGTGATATCATATTGTTAGTTATCTTCTAATGAACAGTTTTTATTCAATATGAACATGAATCTTTAGCAGATTATCACAAACACTCATGCAACAATCAGCTGTAATAGATATTCGGTGGCACACGTGGCGGTGTCAGCTGTGGAAATCGCATAAAGGATTGACCATTACTAGCTAAATCACCCATATCGAAACACGTCCGACTGTCCGTATCAACAAACACTGAAAATCACAATGCCACAATTACATTCGTCTAAACAGATCTCAAATTTCTCTTGAGAAACTCATAATTCGAAAGTTTATGACCGAAGTTACACTAGACTCAAATTTGCTGAATGAATGGATGAATGTGACCAAAATAAAGTGAGATTAATTGAATCATCTGAACCTGCCATTACCATGCAAATATGTGGATCATCAATGATCTAGCATTGATCAAAATGATTTCACTGCTTCCTTTTATCATTCAGTTTTAACTCTTTTCAAGCGCAAACGTGCGAGTTTCTAACAAGTAAACGAAAGTTACATTTTCATCATTTTCGAGGAGATGCTTTCAATTCTGTGAATAACAGAAATATGAACGAATTTAGAGTTCCACAAACTCACTCGGACTGGTCTGATTACTGTCAATAAGCGAACTGAATTCCGTTGATTTCGCCAAATGCAGCATCTGATTCGATTTTGTTTTCCGTTTATTAGTGCACTGAACAATAATACATGCTAACAATATTAAAATTATGCCTACTGCAACGCCCAACGCTGTGTACAGAAAAGCTTTCTCTTTGTTTGCTGAAAAAATTATATTTATTACATCTATTATTACGATGATATTTCAAAGCAATCTTATCCACACAATCTCATTCATAGCCAACTTATCAACGTTGAAAACATTACTCCTATCATGAACAGTTATATTTATAAGATATTCACATATCTCAGAGTTATTTTTCACGTTTACCGCATGGAACCTCTGTCTGAAGTTTGCCCAGCCAAATGGAGCGCTCAGATCAAATATGAATCGATACTGATTCCGAAAAGAATAATAAGCGACTCACCTTGAATATAGTCCATCATTAATAAAAGATCATTGAGAATAGCGATTGCGTTTGAGGTACTTTCTTTGAGTTCACCCTCTTTTGATGGGTGAATCCCGTCACTGTTCGCCAGTGCTCTATCGCCTGATACCGAAGAAGAGCCATCGTAAACTTCGGGTACGTAGGCAGCTGAAAATTGCTTATGGTTTTTGTTCAATATTCGCTTACTCAATTCGTTTCCGACAGCTAATCATTCATGTCTCCTTTCAACTGACAGCTCATTCAGCCTTTATCCAAGTGATTTTCATCTGCGACACTGGTACATCACTCGTTTCCGAATTACTCAGTGAAAGCAATGTTATCTGGTCTCAGTCAGGCAGTGAGCTAAATTATATCTGATCCAGCCAATAGGTTCTACTTATGTGCTCTTTTACAGTTCTGGTTTTATGCAAAACAGTTAACATTCGTTAATGAATGCTAACTTATTCCACCGTTCAGTGCAATATTTCTTTCAATCGCTCATTCCACTCGAGATGATCTCCACTAAAGGATTAAGTGCCCCACTCGATGAACACAAAAATATCCCTAGCTATACGAATGTGTTCTTGATAACCGCATAACCATGCGCAATAAACCATAAGGGCTGTGCACTTGATTCGTTGAGTGTCTGTCCATTATGTAATAACGCTTGAAGAAATACTGAACCCATAAAAAACATCAAGTAACATATAATTATACTAAGATTGAACGCATTTTGCAGCTAGCGTTCTTCCATTCATGCGTATGAGCAACTGAACGAAACCAAAATCAATTTCATTCAAGCACCCGCTCAAAGAGATTATAGATTAAGCTGATTTATATTCGTGCTCAATTCTTTTAGTACCACAATAAACTGAAAGTGACCGTGTAATAGAAGTGTTAAATCATTTCACATAACTCACCGTCATTACTGATTTTACCGGTGTTCATCTGGCGATTGTATTGAGAATCGCGTTGTTGTTGATTACGATGCGATGAGGTGCCTTTCGGCGGTTCATCACCAACCAACTTGGGTTGTTGTTGGGACGGAATATGGCCTAGACTGTGCTCAATTTGAGCGTGATGAGAGGCCAGCGGACCAAGTTCCTTCAAATGATGAAGCGGTGGTATCACTTTATCGGTGTTGATAATCATGCATTGTTAAAAACAACAAAAACAACGATATTTTATAAACAACTCATCATAACCACACATTTTAAGCATTCAAAACGTTTACAACCGTGAATTCTTGAAGTGATCCATTTTCAGAATGAAATTTTTCTTACTTTAGAAATTTCTTTCATCGTTTCCAGTGATCCCTTTACGGCAGCTTCACTGAACACTTCGTCGTTTACTGAAAATGTTTTGGCTCGATGAAATGATCAACATCAACTTTACATACTTGAAAAAATTAGAGAGGTAATTGTTGTTTCGAAATGAGGAAATTTTTTGTTTTGTTATAATTTTCAATCTCATAAAAAATTTCAGTCTCATTCGATGATCAAAATTTTTGCGAAGGATCAAATATGCTGTTAGCAGAAGAATTTTTTCGAGTGTTATCACATTCGAAATATTTGTTTCATCAGGAAAATTCGACTGGGCATTTCAAATGAGATGGTACACAAAAAATTTACGCTCATCTCTGTTGTCTCCTAATCATATCAAATTCTCAGAAACTTACCACACATGAAAATAAGACTCAAGTATTTATGCACTCCATATGGACATGGATTTCCGAAGAAATGGTCGTTGATCGCCAGTGAGCATTCGGTTTGTGCGTGACAATCGTGTAATAACCTTCCCAAAACGTCCAAAACACAATCTACAAATCGCATTTGCTCTGAATCAAACATGAACCATAAATTTGAGAAGATATCCTAAATTCATTCATTTTGCTTAGTCATACACAATCGTAATCTCAGTTTCCTACTCTGAAAACGATCTTCCAAAAGTTTATTCTCTTCAAGACACTTTGCAACTAATATTTTCGCACTATTCGCGTGTATGTTTTCATATCGTTGCCCTGAATTTACTTTAATGCTAACATTCTGGCTGCCACCAGTAATTTCTCCTTAAGCTTTCTCCTAATAAGATTATCTGTAAAAGATGTCATCGGTTTGATCATCATCATGATCGTAGATTGATTTAATTAATGCAATAGATTGTTTTTGCGGTTGGCTCATCTCTTGTTGTTAAATGACGTCTCGTAAGCTATCTAATAGTAAATGCTTTACTCTAGTTATCCATCTCTGATGTTATTATTGGCATCTGCTGCCATTAATATAATATCATGTAAATATCCATCATCATCAGCAGCAGCACCACTGCAACGGCACATCCACTGACTGATTCATTATGTTCTGTTTATCCCATATCCTCAAGTAGCTAAATTACAGTCTCTTTACATGACACTACCATCCGTAAATGTTCACATGCTCATCTATGCCCCTCTCCAGTGATCAACCTCAATAACAATAATACCAATGATAGCATTATTATACCAGCACTTTGAACTCAAGAGGTCACTAGCGATATCGCAAGCATGTGCATGTTAGTTATAATTCAAAGCGAACACAAACACTTCAACTCATCTGAACCGATGGTTCGGTGCCTTTATTAATTACCAATCACCGCTAATCTGAACATCAGCCTTCGGAATGAAACCAGTCAAAGAATAAGCGAATTTCACGATAAGTATTAAATGATACCTTTCGCAACCGGTGTATTCGGTGTGCAGTGCATCGCTTGACCGTTGACAGTACGTCCGTACTGTGCCGAATAAATGGCCAATCGTTTATTCGGCTTACAACTCAACTGCATATTTGATCCTTCGCAAAAGTTTTGATCATCGAATGAGACTGAAATTTTTTATCAAACTGATATTCTTCCGTGTAGACGAACATTTTCCATCAAATTCATCTCGACGAACTTCTTTCAGAATGAATACAAATCTGAGATGTAATTGAATTTGTGTTTGAGTATGCATAACGTTTCTGATTTGAATTATATCAATGGCTTCTTACTCGGTTTGCATTTATAAGAAATTTGCAAATATTTTGATGTGTTCGGACATGGATCACGATCGAAGAACGACGGCTTGACAACAATTTTACACTTGCGTTTATTTCGACATTGCTCGATTACTTTCTGAAACATAATCATTATTTCACACTTCTCCAACAGTCTAAATTGCAACGGTCGTATAGAAGTCATCCTCAATGGATTTAATATTCAGAGCTCTGCATATCATGATAAATACTGCGAGAATCAGATATGTACTGAATGAATCGTAACTCAACAATTCAGCAGTGCTTCAAAATCTTTGGAATTGCATTCCCCGAATGATCTCATCGAGCATTTAAGTGGATAATCATATAAGGAATTCCTCATTTGAACTCAAGAAGATAATCGCTCGAAAATGGCAATTTCCCTAAGTGACTCGATAATCGCATCGGAACACATTGCACCGATCATCAAACCACCTGTTCCTGATGGTTCTCTCAGCAATAAAATCACTTTATTGTTCAGCGGATTTCTTTCAACTTTTATTCGACGTCTTTTTCGGAGCATACAAAAAGCACAGGACAAAAATACTTCATGAGAAGAAGTGACATAATCGATTCCTTTATTAGTAGTATTTTTGAATGAACTCTCAAACTTATCGTTAGACAGACGTAATCTTTGAACATCAGTCTCGCATTGGGTAGTTTTAAATACCTTCAAGCAATCTTTATACTCAGCTTTGCTCAGCAATATGATAGTTTCTTGATGCTTTCGGATAGGTGAGATTCTCTGCTACCAGAAAAATATAGATTACCAACGGATAATGTTTGGTTCTACAGATCTAACTACTTTACTGATGTCAGTTCATACTGTTGAGTGATCTCATCACACGCACTTCTGATCTTTATATTGATGAACAGTGTTCTAGGATGGAAATACAGGGGCACTAGCTTCAATCCATAGGTGTTCCTACCTCAAATCTCAGGTCTCAAGCTATAATTGTTTAATCTCCTCATGCTTAACGCATCATGTCGATCTCTTAAAGTAGATCTACTCAATCTGTCGAAATACATCTCAATGAATTCGAAATTATTCCACAATCAATCCCCCACCCCTCTCCAGCAGAAAAATTCACAATCAAATAATTGCCAAATGCAGTCTGATCGCATTCTTTCACTGCTTTTATTAGGTTCTTTAAGAATTTTGATTTATTGTTTTCGTTGAATTCAAACCAACAAACAGTGAATAGCAATTGAGAATGAAATATTCTGTCCACAATCTCGCGTCATACAGACTCTGATCAAGGCTAATTGCTAGTTACTGTTGCGAAATCCCATAAAACTGTTCACATAAACTTTTCATACAGCTGACTTGTTGACCTTCAGTAAAACGGGGAATTCATCTCACTTGAAGTATTCTAATGTTATTCTACTATTGAGCAGTTTATTTACTTCGATTTCAATGTAAATTCGTTCAAAAATTGTAAAATTTTGGAATCTTCTATTGTAAAATGAGCAATAGATAAACGGATGGATTGGTCAACTGACATTCGATAGAAAGAAGTGAAATGGAGGCGCGATTTTGACTAATCACATCATCACATATGCAAAATAGCGTAAATTTCGATATTGCTCCCAAATTTTGGCCAATTTTCAGCTCTAAATTCACTGACTTCACAGAAGAAAGACTCTTCTGATGGGGATTTCTGAATGTGAAATTCCCTCGCTACTAGTTCGAAAAGTCAGAAGTTTATTTGCCGTCATTGGAGCGAATGATATGTGCATCATTAAATCAGTAGTTCTCATTTCATAAAAACATTTATTGCCTTCAAATACTCTTTAATGAACACTTTCAATCGCGTTTATTCCTCTACTTTATTACTTCTCGACTGAGAAACCTAAAAATGAAGTCTTATTTTGCGAAAATATATTTTTAAAGTACGTCGGATATGTGTGAAGTAACGGCAAAAAACACAAACGATGTCAGAGAATTTCGGAACTTTAAAGATTTTACTCACTTCTACGCTACGAAAAACGAGGGGAATAAAGTTCTCATTGAGATTATTCTGCTTAATGTTGTTCGAAAACTATTCTAATGAGAGCGTAGTGTATTTATTTCTCAACGTTAATTTACGATCTTTTCCGAGGTCATTTCTCATTTTTCTTCTAATTCTTCTTAAAAGATTCACCCATCCATCTGTGTTGATCTTATCTGACAGCTACAAAATGAACAAACAACTTCGATGCAACGAGAACGATCGAACAGCAACACGAAACGAACAGTTGCTAAGCATTTATTAAGAAATTCATGTCAAATCTCAACAATGATGAATTGTTTTGAGTTATTGCTGTTGTTATTGTAGTTTTATTACGTGTTTCTGTCATGTTTCATTGGACTTGCCCACTCACAATATCATCAGCATCAGCACTAGTTTCTGTACGTAATAAATGCGTAAAACATTCATCTTTCACTCATCGAAAATACTCTTCACTGCGTAATGATTCAATCACCAACAACTTCCCAAGATGTTTCTTCCTTCCACACAAAACAAACCATAATGTTCATAAAGAAACATTGCCGGAAAATTAGCCACGAGTGAGTAAAAATCCTCAAAATAATACTGCAGCTTGCATTATAGTTCACATTGGAATGTTGCTTCATTCATTTCATCTTCAATTAATTTATCGTTAACGATGATTGGCCACTTTAAGCACAAAGAACAGTCACTATCGGAAATCTTCGGCTTCCGCTTAAAGCAAATCAAAGCGAATGGCGCCTTTTCAACCCTCAAAAATCATTTCTTCTATTAGTTTTGATCACAAATGATCCTAGTGCATTATTTCTCTGACTCTAGATGGATCTAATCGAGTGAACGAAAATAACAACGTATTTAGTTGATTCATCAACTGTTACTGTATGAGAAGCAACTGACACTACTGTCAATTAAAGCAAATGCTCTCTTCTCCAAATAAAGCTATCCGTTCTTCATTTAATAGCATCTTCAAACATTTGGATTAATGGATTCGATTGAGTCAAACAGAATTTCCGTTCCTTCAGACGTTCACATAGACTCCGGACGGAGGCAGGCGCCTTTGTCGGCTGCGCATAGATCTTTTGCTTTTTCCTCTCGTGCTCCGGAAATGAAACGGTAACTTAAGAATCTATTGTGCACTCTGGATCGTTGCACTTCTTTGAACGCTGATAATTGCCACTAATTACTTTTTTCGACTACAATTATAAAAATAATGATAATGACAGTGTTAATGATAATGTCAGTGATACTAATAATGATAGTGATGGCAGGCAACATTGATAGTTCTAAGCTCATTCACCGAATCAGCACAGGTTCGTTGAGTTGTTGAAAAAAGATAAGTTATTAACTTAATAGTGGAATTAAAAGCTGACAACAACGAAAATGCTCCACGTTGATTGTATCATATCAGATCAAAAATTTTGATCAGAATCAATGTTATGATCGCAAATTCCTTCTTTTCTTCTTGTTTAAAATAAATTAGCGATGGTAATACGCAAGCAATTCGTCTTTTTGATTTATCTTCGATTTTTTTGCGTTCAACAATGAAAATAGTTCGGAATTTGATGCTAAAATAACAACAACGATCACTGAAGTTTTATTATTACAATATTGATTCGAGTAGTAAAGCGGATCGAGAATCGAGAGTGTAAAGTGTGAAACTATGCGATTTTTACGTGAATAATTGGAATTTTGAATAGTCAGAGGCATAGGTAATTTATTCGAGAAGTAGCATATTCTAGCGAATAATAATGCGCTACTTCAGTGATTTATTACACATTTTATTGGCAATGAGCTATTTTATTCGCATTTTACTGCAAACAATCACCCTTCTGGAGTATAACCGACAAGCCAAGAGCATTTCGCTGGTGTTCCAACTTATCATATTGGTCAAAAAGTAATCTCCAGTTAGATTTCCCACCATCAAAACATTACTTCAAAAAGCAATCGAACTTCGCCGATATATCAAAAATTCACAAGCAGCTACAAAAACATGCCCAACGAAACAGGTTCCATACACATAATGGCAGAATGTTTTAATTTTTCGCAAAATTCAATGCAACTAAAATGCAGAAAAATAAAATCAGGCTGAAGTTCCGACAGGAATTCAGCTCCTTCAAGCTGTAATGCTCACTGTGAGACCAAATGCACTATGCTAACGTGTGCCAGCAAAATCTTTCAGAAGTGGCAATATCAATGATCAATCTACGCAATGATCTGCTTAATAAGCCATCAAAGTATCATGTTGTCTGCAAGTTACAGTATAATCACCCATTTACGATATATTCATTCATTTGCTCTTCTAACAACTAAGCAAATATACCAAATGAATGCTACACCACAATAATGAAATGATATCCGTGAACAATTTAGCAGCTGTCAAGATATTGACCAATTTATGAAGTGAACTTTCCTTGAACTTTGAGTAGCCAGATATGGGATTTGTTCGGGATGAGTGGCTTAAGAGGAGTGATACGGGATACTAGTAGCTTTCCTAAGATATCCCTAGGTAAGTGGACGATATCTTAAATCCCTTAAAGCCTATATCGTGAAACCGCACACCAAATCAACAACCTAATCACTTAATCCCTGTTCAATCATGAAATGTGATACAGTCATTGGTCAGACTGATCTGATCTGCTGTCGAAATGTTTTCAGTCAGTACCTTTGCACCTTAACTGATGAGTCGAGAAGTAAGAAATTAAAAGATTTATCGTTGTTTAGCGACAAAATTTGACACTGAAGAGGGAAATCTTTCATATTGCTTAATGATTTATTTCATCTTGTAATAATTGACCACTTGATTGGCAATTATGAGTGACCAAATGACCTTTGATCTAGTTAACGTATTCATTTTCATTCATCAATCAAGACAAGTGAATGTATTTTTGATGCTATCGCAATCCTTCGTTTGATTGTACAATATCCCATAATTCAAGAGCACTTTCGCTATTCTTTTCAGCATACCGATAACAATAATGATTTACAATGTATTCTGATTCATTAATTGTTGATATTACTTTGAACATCATTCAAAACGATCCGCACAAGTAATTCCCGAGAGAATTTAACCTCAAAATAACACTAACTTCAAAGAATTTGATCATTTCAAACAATTTGATCATTTAAAACAGTGACTAAATTTGGCAAAGGAAATTCCGCTTCGAATAGCATTTTCCTCTGAAATCTTAGTCGATGACAGTGCAAATCTTTAAAGTCGTCACGGAGTGAATTTTCAAGCCTAATTCATCAATCGAAATTTAATCGTATGATTGCAAATGGCTCCGGTTTTGGGATGAAACTGAACAATGGATGAATTGTTCCAATTATTAACAGTACAGGTGAGTCAAGTGTCAAGAGTCATATGGGAAGCGCGATTAAGGGAGAATAAAGATGGAAGAAGGGTGAGCTGAGCAATAATAGCAATTATCTTGTTAGGTCATGCCGCTTTGATCGCTCGAATAGCTTTTCCTGTTTTCAGTTGGCTCTGAGGATTGCTAGATCTTAAGTGATTGGAATTAAAGACGCATAAAATGGCCCCTAAATGGAGGAGATTTACGCTTGAAAGCACCGCATATTTCGTATTCAACCACCGAATTATAATGAAGTAACGGAAGCGTTTGAGTTAGCGCTAGTGGTCAGCCGCTTTCATGTGTCCAATTGCATTGAGCTTGAAAAACGCCTACTATTGCTACAGTCACTGTTATTATTATCACTTTAATATTATCGTTCTCATTGTGAGTATCGACCATAATATCATTAGCATTAAGATTGAGTTTAATATTACTGTTGTTACTATAATATTAAATTCCTATTATTATTTCAGTATCATGTCAGTATGAACTGCAAGAAGAGATTCATTGATGTTTGAATAAAAAGCAACAGATTTCTTTGAGATGGGTATGAATAGAGTATGCATTTACATTTCGTTGAAAGGATTGTAGGGTTGGGTTCCTGACAATCCTATCGTTCGTAACGCTTATCACTACTGCTGCTTTCTTTCAAAGTTTTATTTCATCACAGAAAAGATCTCCTGGATTATTCTATCAATATTTTGATCTTTAATATCAGAAGAGATGAAAACAAGGCGAGCGATCAAAATGCGGCAACTATGAATGAAAAGAGATTAGCATACGAAATTGACTGATCCGAAAGCAGACTCGAAATAATTCCGCTTCAGCGAACATGAATATGCTCAATTATATAAATGTAAATGGAATAATATAACCGTAAGATAATAATTGAAATTATTAGCTTGATTCAACACAAAAGCATTGAACCATTCAAAACATATGCTCATAACGAATGAATAATTGAATGAGGCCAATCGACATTAGTGAGTAAATTTCTCGATTATATTAAAACGATTGCGAGTTGATTAAAATTTAATTCTTAATTAACCGCATGCAACATCGCATTCTATATGCACACTTAATGAATTCGCTCCCCTTTTATTAATTGCTTCAGAACCAACTGATTCACAACCAACAATTTCATTGAGCATTTCAAATAACATTCAGTCCCTTTCCTCAGTCAAAACTCATCATTTGATAACAGCTGCAGTTCTAGTCAATTTTTTTCATTGACTTATTTGCAAGATGCCATGTCGTCTGTCAATTCGGCACATTCAAAAAACCATTATCACGTCTGTCTGCAGTGGTCCATCACATCACATTCCGCATTAATGAAAATGAATAGAATTCACTTAAAATTGAGACGCTATTTTCCAACGAATCTATTATATAAATTCCTTATCTCACCCCATCTGCACACGTAAAAATATTCTCTAAGTGCACCTATGAGCTGAAGACACAATGAAATGAACCCATAAATGTGCAAGGCTCATCACAGTCATTCCGTCGTTCCAAAAAACAAGATTACTTTCTAATCGTATGATGAGAGAATGCAATGAGTGGCGGCTGCTGGTTATGGCTTGAAGAGGCATTTCCGTACTTGTTAAGATGCTATTTTAGGCTGCTTAATTGAATGCTTCCATTAAAAAATCATCAATCCTACTTGATGCCACTTTTGATGCGTTAACATATCCATTCATGGTTGGTTGGCCTATCGATAAGGAATGTGCAATGAGCGGAATGCTTTGGTGAGTTTTGGTTTTACTCAGAAACTGCCTCGAATGTGGACAGAATTCACAAATCAATACGACACTTCTTCCCTAGTTTTGGAAATGCATTTCTTGGGTGAAGCGTTTTCATCTTGCTCGAAGTGATTTCTTCTCTGCATAAAAAAAAGTGAACGAACATAATTCAATTTGCTTCTATAACCACACAGCTGCGTCTCATTTTCGTGGTTGCTTAAATATATGTGTAGAACGAACGAGATAAAGAGAGCATAAAAATGCCACTAAACGAGACGAAAATGCTGCTGCTGTGAATGCTCCTGAACGGCAAGCATGAGTGAAACTCGTCGAATTTCGAATGCAACAAACCGAATGCGCCTCAGCAATATCACAACTGGTATCCTCTAGAGACGGCGGTGCCATAGTTTCACCGGAACTACTGTGTGCGGCTGCCGATGACGGGCAAAGTTCAGAGCTGGGCACCAATCGTCCATAGAAAGTATTCTCGATCAAAATGTGCGTATTCCTCGGACAATGCAACGTGATCTTCTCACCGTCACACGCTTGCACCAGATTGTTCTTGAGACTTTCCATCATTAACGCTGAAATTTGTTGAATTTAACTATTTGAATAAAAAATTTTTTTGTTCAGCAAAATTTCTGCTCAGCAATGTTGTTTTTATTACAAATGTTCGCCGCACATTAGAGAGGCAACAAATGGGGGAAGTGATTGGGAGAAGTTACGCAATTGGCCACTCACTAATAATTCAGAAATCTAATCACAGAAAGTGCATGTTTTGCTTTGATTGCCCTAATAACCACAGGAAAATTGGCAAACCAAAATATCTTTCGCTATGTTTCTCGAATTCGCGAAAAGATTCCATTGCTTACAATTAATAGCAAAATTGTGTTATTCTCTCTTAATCAGTAACAAATTTCACTGTTCGTTTCTTTGTGATCTTCTCATTTCATTCGTGATCTATAGAAATTTTTTGACATCAGTTGATCAAAAGCTCCCACTTAAGTGTCCCGTTTTGCCCCTCCAATGCTAATTTCTCTTGATTCAATGAAAAGCTTGCTTTATCACACTTCAGCTACACAAACAATTTACATAGTGAGGACATAGTTACAAGCTGCACGATTCGCACTTGGCGATTCACTCAAAAGATTGCTGCTTCTCAATTACATGCGATTGACAATTGATGGCCTCATAAGAGTGGCTGAAGACAATACACACTCCGCACATACACTTCACTACTACACCTGAGAGCAGCAAACAATTCCATAGAAAACGAACAGAAAACTTGAAGCAATCACACACATTTGGCGTATTTTCATTTGTAGAAACATTCTTTTTTTTCGCAAAAAACAAAAACAACTCCGTAAAGCACGAAAAAAGCTCCGAGTTAAGCTCTCAACAAGGCGCTTTCACTGCACACGGTAAAAATTTTGATTTGCCCGTGAATGCTCTTGCATTCCATTCAGCCGAAACAATGAATGATCAGCTAAAGAGAATCCTCAAAATTATTTCCAAACTCTCAAATATTCCTTCTTAAATATTCCTTTGTAAAAGATCACTCACTGAATGTGAGCTGGAGTCAGGAATGCAATTACCAGTACAATTTAAATCTTAGATCAAAGCCTTTGCGATAAGACTGTATAATCTTCTGGTTTTAGGAGCAACTTGAAAACATTAACACAGCAGATCCATGCAAAGTACAATTTCTAAAAGATGAATCATTGATGACAGAAAACACATAATTTCATCTACGTTAGAACTTGTAAACACTCTCAAGATAATTAAAAATAATTTCAACTGGAAACTGCACGCAAATTGTTTGGAAAACTTGAATTTATAATAGAGATGTTGAGTGATATTTCTTCGGAAGTCACGTCCGTTCGAATCATTTGTATCGTTCAAAGAAGAACGCAACGAAAACATCGGAAATTCATTCTGTAGCAATGCACTCACTCGTCAGTCAGTTTTCACGATGCAATCATGAAAAGCAGAAAAAATGTTTTGAATAAATTTACGTTGCTTTTATGAATATCCGATTTCGTCTACGAATGCGCATACTAAATGAGTTATGTGTACTTTTTGCTCTCGATGCAAATGAATTTCTCTCATTCAAGTAAAATTGAAAAATCAAAAATTTGTCAATTTTATTACTGATGAGGAGAAGATGTCAATGAGTCCATTTTATCATTTCTCAATACTCCTTTGTATTTTCGGAGCTCTTCATTCAAGTTTTCAATAATATAATCCCATAAGATCGATTGACCAACTTCGATTGTATATTTACAGCGATAACAAAGAAAACACTTCAAATGTTATCCGCATTATACTGCATTTTGACTGTATAGAGAGATCAACGGTGTTTGTAAGCAGTAATCATTATTTGAAGCCAGCCACTCGTTACAATTAGTTGAACGATCATTTATTTACATAGAAATTTGAAACTCGATTCGTATGTTGCTATTAGTATTACTTTTACTATTATCATTTGTCACTGGGACAATTTGAAATAATTCTCGAGCGGTATTCAATCACACGTTCAGCAATTCAATTGAATGAAAGTAGTTTAAATCAGCAGTTCGATAAGATATGCCCCTAAAGCAGAGTTAGTTCAAAGTAATATTTGCTCGAACACAGACATCTGATAGTGAGTCAACGTTATGCGATAAACGCTTTGCGAATTCAATTCATTCACCGCTCCAATTGTGTAGTTTCGGAAGCTTATTTGGTCACACTCGACAACAAATCGCATTTAAGCTGGTTGGTTGCCCGCTTAGTGAAAAAGATTGGATAATGTTCTAGATGGTCGATAATTGTATTTATTCTTTGGATGAAATCCGTTAATATCCGCTAATATCAGTTAGCAAGTAAACGGAAACAAGCGCTGAAGTGGTGAAGTGTTGAATATGAGCTATAAAAGGATTTAGTCTGCTTCCAAAATGGAAGATAAAGAGCAGAGAGATAAAACGTAGAATTTCATTTGGCCCAATGAAGTCCGCACAAGATGTGATAATTAAATATAAGCGCAATGCATTCAACGATTGTCATGCTCTCAAAGCGATGATGAATTTACTCTCTAAGAGTGATCATATTTACTCGTCGTACTTCTTTAGAACACCACTCAAATGTTTGTGTCAATTGTGAAATAATATTGCCCTATATCCTCACTAAATTCTCTTGAACGTTTCGCAATCGGATAACATCACCGCAGTCAGTGTCGTCATCCAAAAAAGCTAAACGTAAGCTTTCCACTCATTAATGATTAGTCTTAAGCTGAGGTTCGATGATATTAAACTCAAGTTGATAGTTGATGAAGTTTGACCGATTACCATTCGAGGCTTTTATTGATGCTTTCTTATGGTCAGGATGATTTCTTACAGTCAGTTGTTCATTTCGGTTAAGCACAGGCACTTCCTATCGTAGCACACTTATCTGGTGGCTGTGTCCTTCCCTCATTCACACATCAGTCATTCACCAACAAATCATCATCTAATTTGCAAAAGATGTTGTTTTCAGTGCCAGTGATGTCAGTTGGCCAGTTGGATCAAACAATCACATGTATACACTTACGAGGCAGTTGTTTGAACGTACTGAGTCGTTTGGGTTAATAAATTTGTAAACAAGTATGTAAACAAGTAAACAAGCAGATTGTTCATTCACGCTTCCCTTCATCCACCCACCCGTATTGTGCTTAATTTATCTGGATGAATTTAAGCCGAGCAGTCCAGCTTAAATCTTACATTATAATTTATCACTTTGAGGATAAGCTTTCTCAAGCAACTACATGCATATCTATCCCAGCTATATTCGTTCATCCATAATAAATAAATAACTGAAAACGTGAATAAGTGTAAGCCTACAGTTATCCTTATTCACTTTTGATCTAGTTTATTCAAATTTGTTCACATGGTTCCATGCATTCGAACGACCCAAACCACTGAAGAGGTGTACTCAGCAGATGAATTTGTGCATAAGAGCAATTTTCAGAAAGTAATTTCCACAAAAATTCAATTAACATCGTTGATAGAAGATCAGTTTCTTATTTATTTTAGTCTTCTTTTCATGGCTGAATGATTTCCTGTCATTTCATGAAGAAGTTAAAAAATGCATTTCGCATTGACCATTCGAGTGCTTCTCGCACGACTGAATAACGGAATAAATGAGTGCTGATAATGTTTTCTACGAGATATTCAATAGATCGTTTTTTTCATGATAAGCGGAGATATTCTCAATATCGGTTGAACAGGAAAACAGATTGAGAATTTGCAAAGGAGAGATATTTTTCTGAGAAATTGAAAGATTCGATCGAGTTTGCATAGTCGCAATATATTCGAAAAATATGGTGTTATTCATTCGCTGCTCGTGAGTAATGACGGAATGCAAGAAATATTTTTCGGGCATATTTTTGATCTGCAGATCACATATCCACCATCGGTCTTATCCTTTGAGAGTATCAAATGACTGAGAGGTCAGATTATCATATCAGTCACTAGGCGATCATATCACCCATTCATTTCGATCAGTATTGATCCGTTATCACTGTTGTTCATATCCTGTTCTTCATTTCAACATGAATCCAACGAGATACCTCTCAGTGCGATACCTTCCAGTTCGTCAGTCTTATATTCAAAAGAAACAGCCGAACCTATGAACAGATGAAGAGAACGGATGCAAATGACTAACAATGAGTGATAAAATGAGGAAATGAGTGAAGAAATGAGGAAATGACTGTATGGAATAAATTAGCATTAAAATTATGCTTGTTATTATTATTATTGTTATTGTTGTAGATTGTTATTGCTACATACATATCGCTGTTACATTAATCAACACAAAACTGTTTCGAATGCATTCAGTGAATAAGACAATCAAGCAGTATGTATGTATTTGTATCTATGTGAACACATATTACTTATGAATAAAATTAATTGTAATTGTAACAGCTGCGACTTGAGGTGATCACACAATAGTCAGTCAGCTAATATATTCGTACACAGCATCATATCCGAATGCATTTCTAAACAACGTAAAGCTTGTTTTCATGTTTCATTTGTTTATTTATTGCACTCTCACATTATGCACGCATCATGTTTGTTTAAACAAATCCATGCGTGTGCTATGTTCTTCCGCATGATTGCACCGTAGAGGTCAATCGAGCAGGTCATCTAACAGAGGCGGCAGTTCTTATCCACCTATCTGTAAACAAAGTCTGCACAGCGGATTCATATCGATAGCGCAATCGAAGCTTACCCTCCCTATGATGGTTGGTCATCATAACCGTCATCATTTGATGGTCACTCATTCTATGTCCTAATAAGATGAGATGACTCAGCACCAGCCTCTTATGAATGATCATCCGCTAATTACAGCTACCGGGATAATAGAAAAGACAAGTGAGAAGAGGAGAGAATCCCGTAATCTCGAGGCTAGAGAAGAGAGACTCAAGTCATGGTGGCTCCCTGCGGGGTAGCGCAAGAAACTCATTCAATTAATTACTCTCCTCTCGTAATAGTATCAATGGCAAATTGCCTTTAATATAACAAATATAATCGAGTATATTGAACGATATTCAACATTCGAATGCATAATGCATAATGTTAACTTATTCAATTGGATTGCCTTCATGACTATTAATAATCTTCGTAGTATCATTGTTACACCAACTCATATTCATATTTGCTGATCGATTTATTGAAATTTGAGACAGAGTGTAGCGGTGCAACGAATAATTTTGATGGTAGTAGTAGTAGTTGAATGGGTAAACGCAGCGGCAATATTTCAACTTTGGATATATTGAATGTTGTTGAAGGCATACGCATCGGATTACTCGTCTCAATATTACAATTCAAGTTAAACAAGCAAATTCCTTGTGACCTAGTGCATATCTTAGGAGTTAGCTCGTATATCTTGCTTATCTCGCAATGATCAGTGACATAGATCCAATTTCGACCTTTGGTCAGCGCTGAACCTTTTGATTCGCTCATATCAACAGAGCGCCATGCGGTTTGAGTTTCTTTTCCTATCTCACCGACTCTGTCTTGCTTCAAAGGTGACTTGAGATAAAAATCGAAAATTCCGAACACCTCAACAAAAATGGAGATTATTCATGAGCACTGTGGATGAACTGGTTTATCAGATTTCACTGAGTACTGTATTAATTTAAATCTTCAGATGTTGTTTATTCAGTTCAACTGAGCGGTGTGTGAATCGAATTACATTCGAGGATTCTCGCTGCTAAGAGGAATCAAATTTCCATGAACGAATAAAGACACCGGAAAATTTGAGAACAAATTTTTCGGTTTGAAAAGATTCCAGATATGAAAATAGATTGTGAAATGTGATATTACAAGATGTTTTAAAACTGAATTCAAAAGGAATGCATCCCTTAGCGAAAAATGTTTCATTAATATCAATTTACCACTAAATACATCCATTTCAATTTTCGATTTCTTAATCGAAGTCTGTTTTCGTTTGAATGATTTGTGAGGCACGCAAGTGAAACGTCAAAATCACTATTTCGTAGCAGCTGCTCAAAGCGATCATAGTTCTTTGTTACTGTTTTTCTGTCAATTCAGATTTGTTAATCGCTTGCTGATCGACCAATACCGTTTGCCTGTGGCCACAGGAGGTGGTCTGCGGTCGCCATTCAATTTCATGCAATCACACAACAATCTCTCAAAAATGCTGCTCTAACTCAACAAAATTCAACAAATCCCTTAAACATTTCGAACTATCCCCAATGCCCCAATTCAATCAAATGCTAGTGTTTTGATGATCTCAATGAAACATAAGTCAATCATCATCCCAACATTCAATAGAGGCTGTACTGAGTTCATAAATAATTCAAAGGGACTGCTTTCATAATCTAATGAATAGTGTGATGCTAATAAGTGAATTCAATTAAATTATGAAATGGGATCTCCTTGAGCGTAACGAACTGACTATAATAACTCGATGTGTACGTCGTCCGTAACTGTGTCTACAATTACATATAATCATCCGTCATGCAATGGTGTTCATGTTCGTGTGTCATAACTGAAAGTGGTTTGTACTCTACACACCATCACCCGACTGCTCTGAACAAACACCGATTGATCTCTATCATTGCCATTTTCGGATCTGATTGGCCCGATTCAGAGCAAAATTTCTCGGATATTTCATTTCCCAACAACCACAGAATGTATTCGAACAAGTTGAACAAGTGAAAATTTTCCATCGAGACGACTTTCCAGAGTTTTTCCGAACATAATCAACTAATGGGTACGAATGCGTATTGGTCGCATAATGTTTACCAAAATACTTTTGCATGTGCATGATTTGGACATAAAAACAGCAAAAAAAGCTTTTCAGTGCTCAAAAGAAGAAGCAAGAATTCGCCTCATGTGTGCTTCGAAAAATTTCATTAATAAAATCCTGACTGCATAGATTTATTTGACTTCTGCGGCTACTATCACTCTTCAAATTTTATTATCCACTTGGGATCCGTTCACCTTTTATGTGAACAAGGATTTAGCTTCATGTAAAAAGATTTATTTGAGCAGATTCCACATGAAAGAAGCACATTTAAAGGAACACTTCATATGAAAATGGCACCAACAACAATGACATTTCACCTTTTTTATCATACTTTGCATGGATCCACTAAATTTAAAACGGCATCAATTTCGGAACGAGTAAAGTGTATTTGTCAGCAATTTTCCGTGAATGTCAAGCAACCAATCAGTGAAAATTTAGCGTTCAAGGAGCTTTTTTCAGCTTTCTAGAGGCAAATTTTGTCAATTTGCATAAATTTCCATTCAGCAGCTGAATGGGAAAGCAAGCTTTCCACACCAGAAACATGTCTCTAGCAAATGACCTTACGCCTGCCTGGTTCATGCACGAATGGATCACAAAACTGTGCATGATGCGCGCATTCCATGTGCAGGCAGCACTTAGCATGCTACTAGCGTGATACTTATTCATACCATATGTCTACTATTTGATTCGCTTCATTAGGTTTGTTGTCGCTTATTACGACGGAACTAATCATAATCACAAAACCATCGCCAAAAAAACTTCTTTCTCAACAAATTTGGCTTAAATCACTTATGCAAAAGCAGTACGTATGTGAGCATATTTGGACTCAGTGGTGTATTTACTTACGCCAGTGTTAACTGCGTTTCAACACACCACCTATTAATCATGATTGCATCTAGATTCGAGGATTTTAGCAAGTGGATTTGCTTCATTTGCACATGACAGGGGATTAGGATGACAGATGTCAAACGTTATTATGCAGAAGTATATCTATTGTTTTGTTATGTTTACTAATGAGTCTTTTTGTTCACGTGTAGATCATAAATTATCATTTGACGTTTACTAGACAATCTCTCGCTTTACAGACCAGAAACCAAGTCTAAAAAGCTGGAGACTCAATGGCTTGACACCCTCACAATCTCATCTGGAGAAGAACAGTAATAGCAGCATCATTTTCTTCGAGTTAGAAAATTTTTTCAGAATTGAACAGATGGCTGCTTGTTTCCTCATTGGACTGGCTGATCTTTTCATAAGCAAGTATGAGAAGCGGAATTCAATACGGAATTCTTAAGGCTTCCTCATGTGATCGCTGGTGTGGTGAACTTGAAGACAGTTTATAGAATGCAGTAAAAACAGAAACCCTCATGAATTCTACCAGCAACAAACTAACGATTCGATCAGTAGTAGATATATAGTATAAAAAAGTAGTCGATGATGAAAACACATAGTTTCAGTGTGGTGTATATGTGGATTGCTTACACTGAAAAGCATTTAATAGCAGCACCACTACAAACAAATCCATATGCACGCTTTTGAAGCATTTCCGACTCCACTCAAATTCCCTCAAAATGATTTAGGATTGTAAAAATTCAGTTGAGCAAAAGCTTCATTACTTCAACGTGTAATGTTCTGCTCGAAGAACTTGGAACAGCTCAATGCTTTTGCAAACTACACACATATTGATGGTGTTTTCTAACAGAAGGCAACAAACTTTTTCAGCCTTCAGCGGTTTTTCCAATTGAACACGATTCGCCATATTTTAAATTCCACTTGATTAATAGGCATTTTCATTTGTCAATTAAAACAGGAAAAAGCTCAAGAAACAAAAAAGAAAACGAAACCACTTGAATGTGCGTAAATTTTTTCGTAAATTCGTAAATTTCGAGATCAAGAACATATTTTTGGGAATTTTTTTGGTTTTCCATCGCTTCTCAATCCTGAACCAATGTAAAACCCGACCGAGCTCCGAGGAGTGCGGATTGTGTGTTTAGGTGTATGCTGAGGACAAAATCACTTTTGAAAGCTGAGTCAAAATTGGTTGCGGAGTTCGACACAACTGACACTCGACAAATTCTGACAGCCCCGATAGAAGGCATCGTTGGAATGTCTCTCATTTATCATTTGTCAGTTCAGTTGTCATGTGCGATTTGTCTGTCACTCAACAAAAAAAAAAACTAATTAACGGTCTCATTCTCACTTTGGAAAACATTTTTGACACAATGTACTCTTCTTCTTGCATTTACTTTCTACTTTCTTGATCTGTGAGTGAGGAGAGTATCAATTGGATTATTTTTTGTGATGAAAGATAGAATTTCTTGAGTGATACTCACCGTTTATGGCCTCTAGCTATGCCAACTAAACGAAAAAATCAGCTCGACTGTGCGAGTGTTCATTAGATGAAACGCTGTCAATGTTCTCACAGAAACCTATGGTACCAGTCAAGTGAATAAAGCACACTAAAACTTGCCTAAACACCACCGAAACAAAAAATAGCATATACACTCCAAAAAACACAAAACAAACAAACAAATAACTAATAATAGCAATCAATGCACACTTGAACATATGAGCGATTTGGTGAACACTCACTACGAGCAGCGAAACTTATGAATAACTGAAAAAAATGTTCAAATTTTTTCCTGAACAATCTAATAGTTAAGTGAGTGGTGAGTGAGTGATAAGCAAGCATTTCAACTGCTTGCTAGCTGCTTCATTCAATAGTATAGTTTTCTGCACATTCGTAACTTTAAGCAGCAGCAGCATTTCACTGGATTGAAAATGAATGAATGCGATGCGATGCATTGCGATAGGATGTGGATGGATAAAAGGATGGAAGGAAATACGACGACGACGACGACGACATCAACATTTACAAAACAAACGGCTATCAAATATGGCACTGAATAGAGAGCGAATATGGATATTTTAAGCAACTTCACAATATTTCAATTTTAACATTTGTATGATGTACTCACTGTGTCTCATTTTGACATCACGCCACATCACTAAAGTAAGTTTCGGTGGTTATTCGATTGTTTTTTCATATGCAAATAATTATGAGAAACAAACAAACAAACAAATTGCTTTGAGAGTGAAAATTTTTTGTGTGAAATTGGCGATCGTTCGAAAATTCGTTTGAATTTATAGAACAAGTTTTGAGGTGCTTTGATCGCAATAAAGACTTTTAGTCTATTTTTTGTTCAGTGCAAATATGATAAATCATAACAAAGATTTTATTTCTAATCATGACAAAGTCAAACAGCTGAGATTTTTTTCATTTTCTTCTAAACAAACGTTGGAAAATTCCAAGCGGAAATTCACCACTCAGATCACGAAAATTCTTTGCACATTCCATCGGTTTCCACTCATGATTTCAAAAAATGTCTTCAATAAATTCAACATCTCCACAGTACAACCAGTCCTAATCACATATTTTATTTGTTGAGCTAATCACCGCTCAATTATATCTCTCTCATAAAACTAATGTGCAAATAGTGATCTTGCTAGAGCATTCGAATCTTTTATTTCAGTTCATCATCAATAATGATAACACTATTACTAAAACTGATAAAAATTTTCATCTTATTACTAATACTAATAATAATGAATATTTTTCGAGGATAGTGATAAATTGACACCGGTAAATTTCAATGTGCATTTGAAAGCAGAACTTTCACTAATCAATGTTGACTCCAATTAAAAGTCTTTGTTGATTTAAGCAGCTCTCATCGAAACCACACAGAAACTAAGCAATAACAGATGCTCAGCGAGCGAGCACTCAAAAAGAAGGATGTTATTTATGGGAATACAATTTGGTGGGTCATTTCTTCTCACAAACATAAGCTGTTTTACTTCTGTTCCAAAAAAGTTTTTATTTAGGGCAATAGCAATGCAACGTATCGCAATAAATCACTGCCAAATGACATTGAAAAGTCATTTCGTTGTCAGAGGTAATCATTTCAATTCGACCATTATATATCCACACATCAACAATGATCAATTGATATTTCACTGAACAACTGATGCTTCTCTTATTATTATTATTATTAGTAATAGTCTCATAAATATTAATTTTCCAGTTGGAATCTCGTTATGTAAACTAATGTCTAATTTTTTTCATTGATAAATATCTTACATTCACTCATAAGTATCTCATCATATCATTGTGCATCCATCATTTTCTATTGCTTTGCAACAAATGATTCGCATTTTATTTAACAGATATTGACTTATTGTTAGAACAATTTTCGAAAATTTGAGGAATACTTACATCGTCTTCGAGCTGTAGGATTGGAAAATTTCATAGTGAAAGAATGAGTTATGTTATGGAGCATTTTTCGTGCTATTTTGAGAGCTCTACATTTTTCGTGTGTTCAAACGGATAGTGTACCGGTAAGGATTATTTCGGAAGGAATAATTTATCTGGGAAACTGCACAATTTTCAAACAAACTCTTGTACAAGTCTGAACCAGGTCACTGAAACACTTCATTCAGTTCGGCAGTCTTATAGGATAAATTCAGAGAACGAGAGAGAGCAATAGTATAATTCATGTAAAGATTCCGACCGCTAATTAAATTCACCTGCCACTAATTAGCAGTATCAACACCAGGTGTTCAGCGCCGGCCGCTCCATTAGGTGCCCCTCACTCGCTTAGTCATCTAAGCTCTATGCGCCTAATTCAATATGACTTACATGAATGGTGACTTTTTGCTCTGTTCGTTGGTGCATGCCGTCGTTTGCTCTCAAATTATGGAAGCTTCTCAATGAATATTCCTCAAATAATTTCCTTTTTTCTGGGTTCTTTCTTAAAAACGAAAATCTATGCATCATTTACCAGCAGTTTTTATTACCAAAAGCAAATTTATGTTCACCAACGCAAATGAGAAAAAAGATTACGTTTTGCATTCGTTTCACTGTCTTTTCATCCGTTTTACGGCCTTCAATCAAAGCGAACTTAATCATAAAATTCTTCTTGGATATCAAAAATGAGTTCCCTTAAGAAAATTCTTTGACGGTTATTTTTTCGGAGGAAACTTTCTTGCTAGCACTCTATCGTGCACACACTCGCACTATCCAGAATATCTTTTCCTTTGCATTTTCGCATAAAAAATCAACTTTCCGTTCACTTCATCAAACGTAATTGTGTTGTTTTTCGCATCAAATGGCTTCATCGCATAAACTTTTCTATCTCCTAATAAATTCTTCGTATGGCACACAACATGTTGAATTTCTCCACTGAAAAAAACTGGTGAGCAGTTACGATTCTCATCGCTTCCAATGAATTTCACAGATACAAACGCATCAAGTAAATAGAGATTTAATCAGCTGAAAATTTTCAGTTTTTGCTTTTCTGTTTTTACGACTAACAGAACGAGCAGTTCAAGTGTATGCCAGTGAACACACATCCATCCAATCATGTCTATCATCCATAAGGATATACCATCCGTCTGGATTGCACAAGAATTGATCAGTGTGAAATGTGAGATCATTGAAGAGTGGAATGTGCACTCACTGGCAGCAGTTATCACTCGTAACGAACCGAATGCGTTGAATTTTGAAGCAATGCTCGAGAATTAAAGCATTCATTGTGCGATAAATGAGTCCGCAAAACACCCGCACACAAATTTGCGTTTTTTCAATGCTTATGTAATGAAATGAAAAAGTTCACGAACAGCCGACTTTTCGGACAACAAACGTCTAATTGTAAGAATGCGATTGAAAGGAAAAGAGAACAATTTGTCTCGATAGAAGAAATCTTGAGAAATCTTAATTTCTTCGAAAACACAGCTGAATTTGATGGAGGCTTATTAATGTTTCACAGGAATGATTGAGTATCAATTGGGAGAGGTTTCTGCACAGAACACTGTTTGCTGATCGAAATTTTCGTTAGATCATTTGATCACTAACTGGAATCGTTATTAATCAATAAAGAATCATATGGAACAAATTCTATTCTAACAACCGGATTAATGAAGTTAAATGAGATCCTCGCAGCTTATAAGAAACTCTTGTTATCAACACAACTATGCAATTGAGTAAATTGCTCTCAAATAGAGAATCTATTCAAATTTCAATCATCTCGAAGGACCAAGATGAATGATAACGTATTCAAGTGGTACAGTTTCAATAAAATGATCCATACTGATAATATCAACAATTTAATTCATGATAACGATAAATAGCAATAATAACGATAATAACAATAAGAAAATGCAGACTTACCGTTCACAATATCAGAGTTCAACGCGTGTATTCTGCATAAAAAAGTGCATAAAACGATGAAGATTAATGAAAGCCGCCAGTGAGATGCGTTAATACAGTCTATTGAAAACGCAAAACACATGGGGACATTGACGTTCGAATCGATGATCCCGATCAAGTATTGAATCGACGTACTCGGTCGGCTTCGAATTATACAGCAATCGATTACAGTAGCAGTAGCAGTACTGTTAACAATAACGATAATAGTAGCAGCCGTGATAGTGACAGTGATAATAGTTGACAGCAAACATAAAGTACGGTACTGTAAATTGTTCACATATGTTCTCTGCCGATATCAACGAGTTTCAACGTTTGTAAGTAACAACTCCAAGAAAGAATGTCCAAATGGCAACATGTAAGATAAACAAGGCAAATAATTATCCTAATCCAAAACAATCGTTATTTGCCTAAGGATATGACGAGTTGATTTGAGCTGATCTTGGTATCTGTGATCTCAAGATCAAAATCAAACGATGTCGTAAACTATTCAGAAACGATTCAAAATACGATAGATAATGCTAATATAAACGTCATAATAAGATTGTGAGTAACGGATTTAATAATGGCAATGAGAATGGTAATATCAACCTAAAGAACGATATTCTAATGGTGATGAAAAGCATTCATCACAACTGAGGAGGGATGAGCGATTTGAAGGTTTTCTCTTGCACGCAAAACTAATTGGATCAACGATCTGAATGAATCAGGAGATGAATGAATGATTTATTAACGAATGAACAAATCGATGAACACTTCAACGAAATTTTCCTGCAATTAGCAAAACGCTTCTTTTGAAAATCGTTTCAAGCAGACAATTTGTGTGACGAGAGCGATCATAATGGCGATAATGACATGGAGATGATGAATTAGCTGAAGTTTGAAAAACAAAAGAGTGTTGTAATCTTGGACGAATATCCTCTTGTTGGTGCTAGATGAATGAGGGAATGAATAGGTTCGAGTTGATGCAACATTGACGGATAAACTTGCAACAATGGCAGCAGATTAGCACACGAAAGCTCAAGAATGAATGAATGAATGAATCGTGATCGCTTCGAGTTAATGCTGCTGCGTAAGAGTTATTATTTGTGGCTGGCCGTTCGTTCAAAATTTTCAAATCGCTCAACCAACTACCACTACTACTACATCTCCCAGCATACGTTCACATTCCGTTTGCATTTATTCAGTGAGTCGTCGTCACTTGTGAGATTTCCTACTTGAACTCCTACTGCTGCTACTCTTACTTAATCGCTATTCCCCACTGCAGCAGCAGCAACAGCATCAGCAGTAACCAAGCATAACAACACGAATTTACTACGACTATTCCATTCATTCTGCGTTTGAATGAGCATTGCTGCACCGCCCTACCACTCCAATATCAAATATGTGAACATTGCTGCGTCTTAAGATTATTCACCCGATAAGATGAATATTAACACCACAAATTTTTTCAGTCTTTTCAGCAGCACTAGCGACAACACTTACTGCCAAGCAAATGCAATTTCGGCTTGATTGTTGGATTTGCTGACGACAACAAAGTTAGCAAAGTGGAATTCAGAAAACCAATGAAGCGGTGAAAATCTGCGAGAATTGAGTTCTCATTGAGTTGGCCAGCAATTTTCAGTTTTGATCTTCTGCAGTGATCAGATTGGGTGAATAACTTCTAAGCACTGAATGAATTCAAGCGAAATCTACTTAATCCGAGGGGATTCGCGCATGAAAAATGAAGCAACTTTGATCAGTTAATCAGATTCATTCCATGCAAAAAATAGAATTGATTTCATCAGAGGTACAAGATTCTAGCAAATCATTCCTAACAATATCGGTACAATAGATAGACGATTACTCCTAATGACGGAAGTTTTTGCACTTTCATTAGGCTCACCAATAAAGACAACAGGCTAAAATGAACAAACAACACAACTTCTAATAGTAAGAGTAATGGTAATAGTATTTGAAGCCTGAACTGACGGAAGATTGTGTAAGGTCACTCCAGCTTGTTCTTGTTAAGCTTATGAACGCAAAAAGATCAGCAAAATCTCCTCCGCCTCCCTCCGCAGTTTTCATCTGACTGCCTGACGGTCCTCAATAGGCTAGGCTTGTCTTGCTTTGCCCTTTTCAGTCTCTAGCTACTGGTCCAATCACTCTCGACCAGCGCTCTCCACTAGACAGTCATAAATCTTACGTTAGCCGTTTGTTTTCCCTCGTCTCATCTAATCCGTGCACTCTTTGCGCATTCTTGATTCCTCGTAAAGATCTCAAGAAAAAGCTGGCTGCAGACATGACCACGAGCAATAACGTGTGCTAACATTCAACATCATTCAACTTATTTGTTTATTTGTTAACATCAAAGGTTACTGAGTGTATAAACAAACCTATTGCTTCACTCTAATGATACGAACTTGAAATGAGAACAACATGTGAGACTTCGGATTTTTGTTACTCTCATGGTCAGTATGTTTTGATAACAGAGCTTAGATGGTCAAATTACTTTCGACATTGATTGATCATTTATTCATTATTTCATTAGGAATAAGAATGAAACTAATTTCTAGAGTAATAGTGCCATTAATGAGAAGGATAGAATCTGGTTGACGATAATTTCAATAACGCTTATATCTGACAGTAGGTAGAGATACCATCCAAAATTTCATAAAATCATTCGTATCACTCATTCAACTCACCAACTCTAACCTATCTGTTAAGCAGATCAAAGACTGGCGTGAAATTCTTCGATAAACTGAACGAATTTCAATTTCTGTCATAATTCTTTGATAATTTTTTTGTTATGTTTTGTCGTTTCATAATCAGCTATTAGTCATTCGTTTCAAAAACTGTTGAAAGACCGGAACTATCATAGAAGAATTTTTATTTGACAAAAAATTCATTGCTAGTCATAATCGAAATAATTTATTCACAATTGCAATATCCAACAGAGAATTATACTACTATTAGACATCGACCGGAATCGTGGGGAATCAAACGGTTATTTAGGCAAAAATGTTGACGAATGAGAAGACTGTAGTTGTCGAAGGGCCTCGCCTTCGGTAAATGAATCAAAAAATCTCATGTGGACATAAAAACCAACGTTCTTGAATGAATAATCACACAATAATAGCGGCGGCACAATAGCGATAGTATGTGCAGGCTACTGAGTCTTCAAGATTCCAATAATGAATACGTGACGAATTTTGCACGAGTGTGAACAGTTCAAGAAATTTTTTAACTTTACTGCACGTAATTGCACAACCTCACATTACCTGCTGTCATCCATCCACTTAAGCAATAATCGGTATTACTCCGAACCGGAATGTTGTCCCACTGAGGCATCGTGCTTTCTGTTCAAACTCACTTTTTTTTCAATCAAACTTACCTGTTCTTTCTTTTTTTTCATTTTGTCCTCGAACGCATTACCCGTCTTCAGCCAAACAGTTTTCAATGATTCCTCCTCCTCCTTTGTGTGTCTTCAGAGCGATTTTCGTTGCATTTCAAAGTTGTTTTAATGAATTCCATTGCAACAAAATTGATTGATTTTATTTAATACTCTTGATACTTCACATGCTTTGAGCGATTTTTTGAGTTTATTGGTTGCTAGTAACGTATCATTTTGTTTACCCTTTTTATGCAATAACTTAAACATTGACACGTACACAACACCACATTTGTTTCTTAGTCAAACAAATCAATGACCGACTTTGCAGATCAGTACGAGTGCAAGCGTGATTTACCGTTATGCACGGTCCGAATATTATTTGAACCTGAATGGCCACTCTAAAGGTCCATAGAACGGCCCTGTGCGACTGATTCTCAGAATGAAGTTTTACTTCCATAGATTTCGATGACGGTGAGGATGCTTTTGCTGAGAGTTACCGCAAAAATATCAGCAGAAGAGTAGCTGATGGCGAATACTCATAGCTTGATGACAGTGTCGAAGCGCAATTGCAGGCAATTTTGCAACTTTACTTTTAGGATATAGTCTTGTTGCATACTGACGAGCTCAACGGTAGAACAGATTCGTGCTGTCGATACTGGACTGGGGACGGCTTTGAAATGAAATCTTGACGAGAGTAGTGGCACACAGCTCAGGACACAGCCTCAATTTCGATCTGAAAGTTCATTTCTCTCACAATCAGCAAAATGTCAAAATGTTTGAACGTAAACGATATTTGCAATGAATCTCGAAGAGTGATATGATCACGAAGAAGAAAATTATCGTAAACATGTCCTCAGATGGCATTTGCAAGCAGAAATCGCATGTTCGTCGCCAACATTATCCAAATTAAACACGGCAGAATCGTGACTAAAATATCAACTGGACTGGAATCATGTAAACGCAAATTCCAGTCTGAAGATATATTAATAACTCATATTAATGTCTATGAATATGCGTTCTGATTATCAAAACTAATTCCAACTGCACTCAACATAAATTCTCGATTTCCGGATTGTACAGCCAGACTTTTGCAGAAATTTGAAAAAAGTTTTATCGAGCAAAATAAATTAACGCTTCTTCAATTGAGTACTGAAGATATATTGTTAGGTTTCAATTCAGTGATCATATTTTATCACTGATCATTAAAGACGAACAACTGATGAATTTTTGGGATTAAGCAACCGCAACAACCGCCGCAAATTCACGAAACAGATCAAAATTCTCACTGTGTAGATCACTTTTAATTGATATTCTCAGAAACTCTATCTTAGTGGAGTTTTGATATCATACACAGCGCTTGATTGGAACATCATACAGTTCCAAATACCACTGAGATTTAGGAAATACAAAAGAACAATCTCTCAAAATAATGCACCATAGAAGTTCTGCTCACTAACGTCGCTTCATTTCGAATAGGAGATCGAATGAAACTATTTCAATTCATCCGATAGTAGTGACCAAATCATTGAGGATGAGACTTCCAAACACTTTGAAAGTTAACAGATTCCAAAGAAACTCACCTTACAGAACATTAAATATGAAATGAATTTTCACAAATACAACTAACAACATCCATCTTACATAATTTAACATGCAATAACTTGTAGAGTTTTATTCGCAGTAATGTGAAACCTAGAATAGATAGACCATTAAGTATTCATTTGAACTTGGCCACAAAGTTGCTTTTACACGATAAACGTAGATAGAATATCATATGATGAATACATACTTACATATTCACACATTCTCGTTCATGCTGCACAGAGAATTTCCAGCAATCGTAAGCATCATGTTGGATGCAAATTTTGTTTGCAAATCATGCATTTAGATATCCGTATGTGATGCAGATTGTCGTTGTATGCAGACTGAATTGTCTGACTTATTTCTGATTTCTATCTGACAGGATCTCAATCTGTATCAGCGCAGCAGTACGATACTACCAGCTATGTCGCTGTTCGGATTGTCATGTTTAAGCTAACTTCATACTCAAATTTGATTGCAAACAATGTAACATTTTGTCGTTGTCGGATGGGACTTGACTTCAACTGAGAAGATTTTCTTATTCTAGGCTTTCGGAATGTTTTGTGGAATCTCACTCAGAATTACTCATGTGCTTGAGTTTGCTATTTACATTCATCGATAATTGAATACATCAACAATGTAGGTATGAATAATTACATGCAAGAAGCAAATTTGCCTAGAGATGTACTCAAAAAATCGAGTTGTTTATCCAGTTTTCATTGCAGAATACTGTGACCAAAAGCATCGTGTTTGTTGTTGATGAATAATTAACGTGATAAAAGACATCAAAACTTTTACGCTCTTCACTTACTGCAGTTTAAGCATCTCAAAAACGTAGTAGTGATATCGATTTTGGATGAACAATGTTGATAGTTACGACAATAATGATAATAGTGAGCTTGTTGAGCATTCATTGCTACTTGTATCATAGGAATATTTCAAAATAGGATGTTCGAACTGATACTCTTCAGCAAACGCCGGAAAGATTCTTCTAGGTTCATGAAATTGAATAAAATAATCTCTGTGGTGGAAGGAGTGGGGTTCGGAGACAATTCCATATCATAACAAGATCACTTCATTATGATATGCATATAATCTCATCATTTGTGATCTTTTTTGTAACATTGCTATCATCGTTATTATGTTTAGTGTGATCATTGTGGTCATGATAATTATTCCGGCTCGCAGCATTGTCATTATCACTATTCCTTTAAATATTAATGATCCTATTACCATTTCTGTTATCACTGCGTGATTATCAGTCTTATCAATATCCTAGCAATATCACAATCTGAAAAACTATGATAACTACCCGTTTTACTGGTGGTCCAGTTTTTTCTCTGCATAAAATTCACAAAGTAACAAAGAAACATAAGTGTTCACGACTAAAACTGACAATCGCTCAAAAAATAAAGTGAATGAGGAACGCTCAAATTGCAATATCTTGACAGCTCAATAGCCATACGTGATTTTTTGCGTTGTTGTTTCATAATTGATGAATGCAACTGAATAAATAAACACACACACAGTCGAACAGATGAAAAATATTTTCAAACAATTTTTTTGCAAAACACTAATAGTTTTTGGTAAATTTGACCTTAACTCTCTTCTTCATTCGAAAGCGCATTTCTTCGAGGCTGACTGTTCGAACTATCAGGCGGTCTGATCATGAGTGCAATTAATTACAGAAATTTTGCCCACATCTTCGATGTGAGCCATATTTTTTGAACAATTTGTGATTCCTTTAGCATAGCTAGTAATGATTCGGTTTAATGTACTTTTATCAGTCAATAATCTATGAGCATTGCACAAATAAAATTTGCAACTCAAACGCCCACTTTGAACAATAATGAACAAACGAGAAGAAAATCGAAAATTTTTAAAAATTTACTGTCTTTGTGCACATCAGAATTCAATTTTTTGGTCAGTATGAAAAATCTTTCGAATATAATGTAGAATTTCAGCATTGTAAATTGACAATCTCATTGGTAAAAATTCTTACAAGCGAATAAGTGACTCTTGAAGTACATTTACTGACGAGAATACTTTTATTGATCTTGAAAATCGCTAGGCAATATTCAAATTTTCTAGCGGATCAGTATAAGGACAGCTTTTACTATGTAGATTGCAGAAATGCCCGATGAAGTCATGATCTCGCTCGAGATTTTTGATCTCAGCGAGATGATGACTCTTTCTCATTGTTCTCAAAACATACGTCTTGATGGAGCTTCAAATTCAACTTCAGTGCTTCAAACTTTGTGAAAACGATGCAAAATTGACTTAAGAAATGAGTTAAGTTGAATTTGATTGTGAAAATACATAAAAACAGTGGCGCAAGAATACTAAGTTACAATTTGGAATCTACAATTCCACTCCGATAGAACTGAAAATTCGAGCAAATACGCTAACGGAAAGAAACCAACAATGCATTCGTTGAGGTTAACGCGCATACTCACTGAAAATCGTTTTGTATGACCAGAACGATTCAAACACGAATTAAGTGTTTTTTGGTCACGAAAAGGATAGTAATAATAATAATAACAATCTTGATAATAACCAATAATAGTGAATGCAAAATGGGAATTACACTCGAAAATTGTCTCAAAACCAAAAGCGATCATAATGTGATAATGATAGAGCAAAGAAAAGAAATTGGTTCCATGCGATGCGATGAACCTATCTGCAAAAAAAGCAATCATTTGCTGTACATTGCGCAGAATTACTCGAAGATATTCTTTCATCGATCCGACAAATGCAAAATAATCATAAATAGTTCTCGAGATATATAGCCCCGAAAATTCTAGCGATAACGAACAATATTCTCAAGATTAACGAATTCAAAGCAAAGAATAGTGCTTTTCGAATCTCATACAGCCAAATCAATGGACGTTTCGTTTAGAGCAAGAAGGTTTTCAAATGGGTGGTATATTGTTTTGAAGAAGTCAATTTTAAACTTAAACGATACCACTCCAAACTGATGCGTACGCATAAAGAAATACTATCGTAAAATTGTAACTAGTAATTCGGAGCCATTCACTAATAGAACAATGAAACCAATTGCTTCTTAATTGTTGTTGTTTATTGACTAATTAAAACGTTTCATTCAGTAATTTTATTGCCTAAAATCAGAGTCACATTACTTGCTGCACAACTACGTCAAAGTTTTGCTTACCAATGAGCAGTTTATGAATTCTGATAGAAGATCTGAGCATTGACTGGTTCGATTTATGCAGCGGTTCGACTTCTGATTCCAGTTTTCTGGGATTCTGCAGTTCTTCAAGAGATTGACTCTGAATTTCAATTATCTTCTCATAACAAATTTGTTTTAGAGTAAAACGTTTACCAACGACAACGCAGTGGTATTATCGATTCCAGAAGTGTTATATCTCGGAGAATATCATTGAAACTTATTCCTTTCGGGTTGTATTCAGTTCGAGTGGGGAATAATTCACTGGCGATTTTAAACTGATTCCTATAGGAATGACTCTGAAACATCGAAAACATCGACCAATCAGATAGGCTTTTTAAAATGTGATGGGATGTAAACAATAGTCTGCGTTGTAGATCAGTGATTAGTTGATAGTTACCTAGTTGGTAACTATCAACTAAACAGACTATAAAATTCCTCTCCAAACTAGCAACTAGATAAGATTCGCTCAAGTATTATTACGACGAATAATTTTAATGAGAAAGCTTAAAAATTTGGTTTAACCGATACGCTATCAACACAAACTGTTAAAAACAAGTGACAATGAGAAATATAAAAACGGTATTGTCCAATTGGTAGCTTCTTGTTTGATCAGTGACTGAAATGAAATAGAACCTGGGATAGCTTCTCTACTTCATGCAGTTGCCGCAAGTGATCTTATCGCGACAGATTATGGTGGATATTTTTGACTTTTTCAATCCTTTGACACTTCCCTTCACAATATTAATCTTTCCAGATCACTTTTCGATGAATTCAGCTGCGAAATTAATCCCTATTGTGACACTTGTTCACATCTGTGATGCGTAGCAAAAATCACATTGAAGTCTCACTTATAATTCCACTGATTCATCGTGATATCATGGCAGGAATATCGACAATCTTCATAAATTCTTATCATCCAATAAGCATTAATCAACCACCACATCATGGATTCATGTTCGCAGAAGATTTCCTTTTTTTCACAGATATAATCGATCAGATCTTCTTCGCAAAAAAAACCACCAGCTTCAAGGGTTTATCTGCTGGTTTCCTAAGCGAAAAGAACTTGCGTCGGCCGGGAATCGAACCCGGGCCGCCCGCGTGGCAGGCGAGCATTCTACCACTGAACCACCGACGCAAGATCACAACTTGAATTTCTTAGATTTCTCGCAAAAAAACAGAGGAAGCTTTTGATGTGGTAATAAAGATATTCCCGAATCATTCAGAAACATGCGCTGATCGGGAATCGAAGTTTTAAAAATACCGAAACAACAACAGAACAATGACAAAATCATTTAATATCTATTGATCTAACATATTCAATCGAATGGTCATAAAATACAACTTGAGACGTTTTACTACAACATTGGTATCGAACAAAAACTGTCAAAACACAACCTAAAAACCCAACAAAATTTCATAATCCAACCAATTAACGTGATTGCAACAATCCACGATGATTTACAGAATTTTATTCGAATTCTGCAATATTCTGACAATGCGCGAACCGCATCTTCTAAGGTGCAATTCAATGAGCAATTCCATTCACTATTGAAATGTGAAGAAGCGAGCACAATCTCCATATGATACCATCAGATTGCATAGTCCAAAATCGCTTCTAGTTAAATTCTGGAAACAGATCGAAATTTGAAGACAACCATCTGACACCGCACGATTCTGTGAAATACATGGAAACGAAGTGATCTGTTCAGAACAAGGAGAAAACGCAGAATAACACAATAGCGAAAAGGAATCATCATCAAATGCTCGCAATGTCAATCACTTTAGGTGATATGTTCAGTCGAAAAAGATGGATGCGATGAGGTGATATAGATGGATGAGAACAACGAATTTTGATGTGGTACCAATATGATTTAGGTTATTTATGCCTCATCCAATTTCCTGAATACTTTTTCGCGAAACATGTAAATGAAATAAGAAACAAGAAAATCGCTTTGTAAATATTCCACTCTCTTATCAGCAAAAGCATTCACTGCTTGTTGGGAAAAGAATTGTTATTTAGGGAATTTTGGCTGACGACTGGATTGGATTCCTTTTCACTGACGATCAGAATCAACAAAAGCTCATTCCAGTTCCGAATTTTCAATGAAATTTTCATATTCTCTTCCAGAAATTGCTTCCCGCTTACAATCAGACCGAAAATCACAAGTTTCCATTTTAAAAAATCACTATGAGTATTCCACTTCAGGATCACTACGAGTAACAGATATAGCGATCTCAATGAGATCATCAACAACAAGAACAATAGTTAATAAAAAATAGCATGTATCACTCACGTTGCACCTTATCAACATTCTAATATATACTGTCAAAAATTCCATGCAACAGCGGCATATTTTTTTTGACAAGCGAATTGAAGAGTTAAATTATTGTCAGAATTAAATGTGAAAGCGTGTTCAAAAGATGTTAATGTCAACAACACAACAGAGCACTCTTTGGCATCATCAACGTTTGCTTTATTCAAATTCAATGCCCGGAACAATCCAGATTCTCATCATTGTGTCATACGAATAATCACAAACACCTTTATAAAACGCATCCTTTCTTGAATGCTTTCAGCACTTCATTTCAAACCAATTCGCATAATGCTACACCATGAATTCGACGCACTCAAAACGTCACTAAATCATCTAAAAAAATAGGCAATATTTGAAAAAAACTCAAAAACATAGTGCATTCAGGAATGATATTACAGGTAACTAATTCCACAGCATCACTATGAAAACAGATGAAAGGAAAAACAACAAGAAAAAACTGCAGTGGGCAGAATATTTCCATTCGGAACCAATCAACATAAGTAGCTTTTCCGGTGCGCAAAAACAAACTGATCGTAACTCTCGAAACGTAGCATCAAATGATACGAGAAACTACAGACCATCTAAGATTCACATCAAATAAAACACGTTATAAAGCGAGTTTGCGCACTTGACGACAGTAAAACACGTGATCAATGCGGAGAGTCAAACAAAGCTTTGAAAATTAAAGTCAAATTAAAGTTAACAGTAATTAAAGTTTTGGAAAACCATGAAGAAACGGCTGTATATGTTCAGAAATTAGTTTTTGCAATCCTACAGGAACACTGAAACACCGTCATACGCGGATAATTTGTTGGCAAACGACAATAACGACAAATCATAATGACACATACAAAACCAATGACAACAGTAAAAATGTAAACAACAGTAATTATATTACGGACAGCACAACAGGTAATATCAGAAAAAATGAGTCAATCGTAATCATCATAAGCCAATACGCTTGTGGACCAATTTCCTCAGTTCTCAGCTTAATTAACACGACGGTAAAACCCGAAAAAATGTTCTTGACGAAAAAAGAACAACGTGTAAAATTGTCTTCATCAATCAAATATATAATAATCAATGCATAATGACAATGATGATTATTCAAACTCAAAAAGTTATATCCACGAATAAATGGAATGGAAACGCAATCAATCATTAGCAATGTTATCATTATCCAATTAAGATAATGCTCTTGAAATGGTCATGTCATGAAAGAAACAACTAATCATATGATCCAACACATACAAACATGTAATAATTATCTATTCGATTATAATCAAACCTCTACAACTCTAGCGAATGTACGTAATTTCAACTATTTTAGCGTAACTGACAGCAATATTATATTATGAGCTAGGTTATGCCATACAATTAATATGATAAAACGTTTAAATTAGTCCGAATTGCGACAGAATTCAAGCGAACTGAATGGCGATATCGAAGTGATTAGTGAACCGATAGCTGATAGATAATAACTTCTCGTTTCAGTTCTTCAATAACCAGCACCACTCCAGTCATCATTCAATGCCACCTTGCTCTCATCCGTTTCTTTTACGGGCAATTTCGGAAGATCATATACATACAGCAATTTCCTTAACAGTTTCTTTTCAAACAACTCGAATAATTTACGACCACTTCAAAATTAACCATAAAATCCGCATAAATGACTAGAAACTTCCTGAGGATTTCTGACTGAAAACAGAATATCACTTCAAAAAATATCTATATCACATTTTCCAAAATCTTCTCAAAAAATTTCGCAAGATGCACCAGAATCATTTTAAATTTTCAAACACTTCTCTCTTCCGCTACCAAAAAAATTTTCAACGAAATTTTTGGAAAAAAAAAAGTCAAAGTTGAAATGTCATCATCAAACAATTCAATTAATGTGTGTGTGTTGAGTGGTTTCAGCACGAAGAGCGGAAGATAGATACGTACGAACTTTCGGGACAGATCAGATGCATACTCACTCGTGTCGATCGTGCTTCTGCAAGTAACGCAACGAGAACGCTTCGATCTTAAAATGATCACACAGCTGCCGGACCTGCAAACTTTAACATATCAAACCATTCGAAAACTTTCTTTCCTGATTAATTTCCATCATAAAATTCAACTTTTCTCACTCAATACATCCTCGAAATAAGTATTTCCTAGAAATCATCTAATGAAAATCAACAATTAAAAATTTTAAAAAAATTATTATCATACTTCTGCAAACCAAATTCATTAGAAAATCTTCAGAACCGCCGAACTGTTATGAATACACAACGGTTTTTCAGATTAAACAAAACATCTCTAATCTCAAAAATTAAGTAATAATTGATAAGATACGATGACGATAATAACTATCATCTTACCAAACAAATCCCATAATGTAGATGAGCCAGTGTTATCACAGCAGCCAGCACTTGCAACAATCTCGTCTCGACCGATACGTCCACATCACCAACTATCGCAATCAGCATCACACCGCAATACAAACTCAGCAAGAAATTGAACGACGGTGCACGTGTATGCGTCATCTGAGCCACTATCAAACGACACTGAAATCGATTCGAGCTGACTTCAGTTTCGCGTGAATCAAATTTTTAACTAACTGCGTCCACATGCCCAATTAATGAAATGTTTCAGCATCACCTATGAACCGTTAAACTGCTGCACAACTCTCTTCTCAAAAAGAATTTTTTCTCATTCAGACGAAAAAACTCTTCTCAAAATTTCTCATTCAGAAAATTGCTCTCCCAATTATCTGGTTGTGAAAGAGTGAATTTATTGAATGCTCGAATGCGATCCGAACAAAGCAATCTACCGCAATATTCGAGAAGGTCGTTCCCATGGTCCAATAGAAGACGCGTGATTCCAAACTGATGACATCGTTCGGTGAATACTTCGCCCAAAAAATCGATGCCGCGAACAACACCAACGCCGGGAACATTGGCAGACAGGCTTCGTAAACATTCGGCTTGAATTCAACGAAGGCCAATCAATACTTACGAATGATCATCACATTAAATCAAATTAATTTCAACTGAATCAGAATAAACTGCAAAATGTCCACAACTCTTTTCATCTCGTACAAAAAACTGATCTAATATTCATCCATTTCCATCAGATGCATTTTCAGCTGATCAATTAATGTATCTTACTGATGTATTTCCGTGCACACGAAATACGAAAACGACACAACGAATACAATTCATCAAAAATCACAGCATACTGAATTTATCAGTGATCACCTCGTCGAAAACATTTCGGTTCACATTCCGAACATTTCAATCAAAAAGCGAAATTCTGCAACAGAAACCAAAATTCCAAAAAAATTTCGAAAGTTACCTGGAGACCAGTTTTGTCGACGAAATACGACACGTATATATTGTAGATGGAGACGATTAATGAGAATGCACAAACTACTGAAAACAAATCACTTTACAATTACATTCCTCAGCTTCATGAAAGCCTCACTCGTTGAAACCACCACTCACCGTAGAATCCAGCTTCGAAGCAATGCGCGAATGTCACAGAATCGAAAACGTAGAATTTAAACGACTGATATTCAACATAGTAAGTGAGTAAGTAGAATCCTGCCAGACCCTGAAAAATGATAAACACAATGAAAAGACACAATGAATTCGCTCCTCATTCAAGACCGTGAAAATGATGAATGAAATTCATTTGACAAGAACTCATTTCATTCATGGCAAATTCAACAGCAAATTCGCTTTTCTTTTTATCATCTGGAATGATTTGAAAACTCATTAGTTACGAAAGTATTTCAAAGGAATGAAAACAAGCCAAACGTACAAATTGGCTAGCGTCATATCCCCATGACAAAAACAAAATACCAGTGTTGTACTTCTCCCAATGTGTCACAATGAAGACCACTTGAACACTGATCAAAATGTACAATAGCCGAACCAATGGAACACTGGAAACACAAAATGATTTTACTTCACCTCACATAGCGAATAAAACGGAAATTCATTTGGAACTGACTGGAAGAACCTCATTCGGAATTCACTCATCTCCCATAAATTTCTTCCATATTCAGAATAAAAATGTGAAAATTTAAAAACACAATTCATTTGAAGAAGAGAAACCATTTTTGGACCTGAATTCACCCTGACCGAACACCGAGAATATTGTGATTGTGAACGGTACAGTTGACCATGAATCAAGACCGTGATCAACTAAAATAAAATTCCGGTTAAAATCGATGAATAAATGAAAATATTCACGCCAAACACCATCATAAACATACAAATACAATACTTTTTCAATCAACCAATCAACGAAATCCCAAATCTATCCTTCAAAACACCCACAATTTGCAGTCAGAATAGTATCACTTGATTTTAATTCACATAGAGCAGTCAGCATGCATTCGTTGAATCAATTAGCGCCGAAAGGTTTCTGGATTACATTCGAGCCGAGGGGGGGAGGTTGAAATGCACAAGGAATAACTAACAAAGTTCCCCGGTAGGACCAGAAGATCCAGTTCGTCGTGCTTGTTTACCATCGGTTCCATCGAGGGTATGCGCCAAAAAGGTTAGTATCGATATGAATAGCCAAATCCAACCCGGTATTGCCACTTCAATACGTATTTAGTGAATTTCATCAGCTATTCTAATGACTTCAGCTTTTTTATATAACAATAGCAAAACAACCATAATAGGATAGGTAATGGTAAGCATAGAAAATAACGCAAATAAATTAAAGAGTACCTGGTGAAGGGTAGTATGTGTTAACACTCAAATCATAGTCCAAATATGAAATAGTAAAAAAACCCAGCATAACGAGAAGAAATCCAGCTAACGTCAACACATTCGGAGGTAGCCATAGTGGGTAGAACTTGAAAAATTTATAGAACATTCTCATAAAATCAACATGAAATAAATTGCAACTTCAAAATATTTTATCGCTAGATTTTCCTGCGATTCACGTGAAATTTACGCCATAGCATATAGAATGATACTTGTGAAAATTTCAGCTTCAATATGAACACGTCTTAAGAAAAATAAACCAAAAAAAAGAACCGGTTCACCAATCAATCAAACAAATCTTCTTAACTGATAACACCTTAAATCATCTCTCACGTCACTCAAACTTGATAATTTTTATGAACGATTTTTTTTTTGAGATTACGATCTCGCAATCTCGTAAAAGTCAGAAAGCTACTGATATGATTTAGATATTTTATATATGATAATTATAATTGATCAAGTGAAAACACTTCACACTATTATCATCGCTATTGGCATCACCATTAGTTTTATCACTGTTCACTATGAAAGAATCGAACTTTAGACAATTAATCTGCACTTACTTTCACTAGCCAATCCCAAAAAGGATGTGATATATAGTTCGATAGAGGGCTTGTGTCAATTGAGCTGTACTGAAATTATCATAAAATCAACTTGTTTATACGCCATGCTTCGGCAATACACAAACAAAGTTTATCTATCTTTTAACTAACTATCCAAAAACAATCTGAACATTCTATACAATTTTCTAAAGGCGAAATTTTTAAGACAGTGACCAACTGAATGACGGAAACAACTCAATTAGATGCGAATCGATCGTTCATTCGAAACATTTAGAATAAAACGAAGCATTTGAATATCGAAGCATAGAGAATATCGAAGCATTTGAATCGAGCATTATAAACGTCTACTAACTTTGTAGTTGTCAAATCCCTTCACTTGTCTTTCGCTCAAATATTTCACATCGAAGATTCCTTCCATAGTTTGAGGAGTTTTAACGTTGTTAACTTCTCGTTGTTAATACTACTGAACAAATAATATGGCATTAAACAATCAACAACAAATTGAACACGAAAATGCTCCGAGAATCTCTCTGAAACTAGTGCACAATCGCTGAATAATCTCATGCAAATGTCGAATACTACTGAACGAATGAAATAAATCAACTAATTTATCGAAAACACCAATATCAACGATACGAATATGAACATCACTGATAACAAAGATAGCGATGTTTATGACACGAAAGCAAATCTCGTAGCGAAGCCCTATCATTGCTACGCCAACATAAACGCAAATAAAACCCTATCAGTAACATCACGCGGGAATCCCTTATCATCTTGCCTTATCAGAAAATTTCTTATGAATTAACCACCACTGCAAATTAAACGGTGTTGGCATAGTTTACAAAAACAGGTCAGAGAGTCAGTGCAACACACAAACGTCGATTCAACGAAGAGAATAAACGAGCGATTCAGTTAACCGCCACTGAAATTGCTCTGAATTCTGAAGACGTCTATCAGTGAACATATTTAATTCCAGTATTCTGCTTGAACATTTCAAAGCATTCGAGAAGGGCGGAAAAAGTAAGGATAGCAGTTGGAATGTTAAATTATGATATGATCGCAATTTCGACATGGCGATGTGAAGAACACATTTGATCTCCGTGGCGTGATCAGTGATACAGTTCAACAGGAATATCACGTGTTCCATTTTCAAACTACCCATATCCTCAAGTTTGCCAACCAGTCAAGGTGTCCGCCGGGATTATCTATAAAAGTCTTGAGGAGCCAGATGTCGCCAGGGGATATAGCTCAGGGGTAGAGCGCTCCCTTAGCATGGGAGAGGGCTGGGGTTCAATTCCCCATATCTCCAGCGAACTTTTTTTCGCTTCATTAAAGCTTTTACTGATTCTTCTTTTGCGGTTGTATAATATTAACAATCAAAATATAAAACTGTGACCTCCTTAATATTATAATAACTAACCTTTAACATTGAATGCACAAAGAACACAATATTCAGAATGAAATTTATTGGCAAGTTGTTTATATGATTGCACAACGAAAGTTAAATTACAGAAGTGAATTATTATAAATGAGAAAATGAAGTAATTTGAAAAGTTTTTGAGGTGATTAATGTGATGAGTCTCGTAAAGAATGAGATAGAAGAGCAAATGTAAAGTAATGATAACAATTATGAATAACAACAATGAATTATGTGAATGTGATAGAAGACATTCGAGTTCAAATTCATCAAATGTAAATGCATGTCGAATTAAATGATACATTTGAAAACTATAATCCAATCACTAGGCAAATGCAACTAGTACTCAGTGCTGAATCGAACCCAAAATGCTTTATTTCTAAACATTCCTGTGTCGTTTCCCTCTCACAATCCTCACGGCTTTTATTCGCCAACCGCCAAACATTGATGAAATTAATCCGATAATTACCACAATTATGCATTTTGTTCAAATGACGATCAATTCAATTTCATATAATCGTAGGAGTGTACAAATATACAAAAACTCAAACAACGAATACCTTACACGATGGGAAGATTTAAAAATGATTATTATGAGGTGCAAAAGAGTTTATAGATTTGTTCAGAACAGAATATTGCAGATCCAACCTATTAACAAATTCATTTCAAATCATTAATTTGTTTGGTTATAATCGCTTTAACTGCATCAAAATCATTACGTTGCATATGTAAGTAACGCAAACCACGAACGCATTTCAACTGAAAATAATCTGCGGCCACTTCACACAACAATTCAATCTGAGCTTCCATTTCAGCTGAAAAATGATTTACTCGTGCTGATGGAAAAACTAAAAGTTTCAAACAGTTAAAAAACATCAATGAAACCAACCAAATTAAGGGATAACAACCGATAATAATGAAAAATAACAATGAAAATCAGTAACGACAAAATGTTGTACACAAGTTACCCTCTTTGATATCACCACCATCCATCATAAATAAATAACTCTCCAAAGTTAAATCAAAATATTCAGGAACTGTTCAAAATTAAAAAAAAAAAGCGAACGTCTTGCACAATTGTTAGCACTAAAGAGAAGTTTCGAGACCATCTCTGACATTTCCATTGTAGACGCCTTCTTGAATGCATAATAACTGAAAAAAATTGAAATTATTTCCTACAAAAAACACTTAAGAAGTCAGCGCTGAAACCAACTTTTATCTCAGCAAAACCTCTCACGTTTTAAATTCTCCCAAAACACCCCTATAATGATAATGCTAAAGTGAATAAGTCCCATAAAGTGACTAAAACTGTGCCTGCATATATTCCGAAGTGTCGAACGTGTCAGCCTCTCCAGCCGATCCTTCCGTATCTCTTTTTCCGGATCGAGCATCATTTGGGCGCACTTCTTGGCTTGCTCTTTTGCTCGAATCTGAAAAAATTCAAATGTCACATGAAACTGCTAAGAACATTCAACACTTCTCTTACTAGTATTCAATTTAGGATAAAGTATAACTAGTTCTCAATATACTGATTGATGTAGACAAAATTTATACTGATATCATAAAATCCACAATGAACATTCTAAACATCTGCCCTCCTCCTCCTCCATTCAACCTCATTTATCAAGTAAAAATGACAAACCCTTTCCAGTAGACTCATTTTTTTCGGCTTCTGTTCAGTGGAAACATTCTGCGAGGACGATGACGGTATTTCAAGCTTTGCTCCAGCCACTAAAGCTGCACGCTTCTCGGGACTACGCAATTCATCAATCATTTCCTTAACTTTGAGTGTAAAACATATGAAAATTTTACGATATCAATCATATTCCCAACAAAATATATTGATGTGATATTAACAACAATTGCAAAACTAACAAAACTGGTAAAGATAATGATAGTAACAATAACAATACCAACAGCAGCAATACTAAACTATAAGGAACCTGTATTCTCTTCGGTAAACTACCGCTACTATCTTCTACAGTTCGCATATAATCACGCATTGTTTTCAGTTCAGCTTCGTCACCTTTCGGTGGCTCAGGCAATTCTGCCTCAGGTATATCGTCCACTTCATCTAGCTTAAAATCCGGATGGTATCTTCGTAAACTATCCATTTCTTCGTCTTTTAACTTCACTGAAATCACAACAACAACAACAGTTTTCAGGACGTTCCAATTCAATGAACACACATCTTCCTACCGTTCAGTTTTAAGCTTCTCACCTCCAATTTTATCCAGAAATGAGTTATGATGCGTTCTGACCAGCTGCTGTAGGTGATATTTGAAGATATAGCTACGAACAGTTGTTCGCCAAACCTCCATTTTTGGCTTTTTATCCACGGCATCAGACGTGGTGCTGCTGAATAAAAGAAAATCTTTTAATTTCAATTACAATTCGATTCAAAACGTTGGAGTTTACCATCGCAAACTCTTTGTGAAATTATTATTTCGTTAGCTTCCTTGATGCATTCACCCTCTTCATCGTCTCGCATCTCGCATGTTTTCATTTGAAACTTCCACTGATATCTGTCTTCCTTAATAAAAAAAGCTAAACTATATAGAAAACCTTGGTTGCACAATTTTTGTTGGTGTTCTCTTGAGTGGTGATAATCCCCAACGTATGCCACGCGGCGATTTGAACGGTGATAATGGAAAGCGAGGCTGCTCTGACTGCGCAATACTTGCTTCAGCAGCCTTCAGTTGCTCATCTTCTCTCATGTATCCAATTATATCTGTAAATTAAATGGATAAAATACGGATATTGACTGTGATTTTAATTCAACTAATCAATTAAATGGGAACAATGAAACTACGCAAAAGGAAAAAGTACAACAGCAATTTATCCATCTCTACGTACCATCTTTAAAATTCGGCTCGATCACATAATCATAGCGTGTGTCGTGTCCACGAGTACCGCCAATCGGCGCCCAATGCTCTTCGAGACGAACATGGAACGCTTTTGGATAAACGCTCATGATTTGTGCGAAATGATGTCGCGTGAAGTCACTAAAAATTCCTGACCAATCAGTTCTGTTTTATCAAGAAGACATTACGCAAACATTCATTATGCGTCACAAGTTATCGCGAAAATTTTTTTATATTTCAAAACAAAAACAAATAATTTGAGTTCTAAACGAATGAAACAGACAAACATACAACTAAAAATTTGAATGTTAACAAATGAATAAAACAGAATATACCATTTAATGTTCTTTTGAACATTTCGTGAAACTTCATCGAACGTTATTCGTCTATCCTGCCGATACAAAATCGAAACCACCTGCAATAATTATTCCAATCAAAATCAACCAAAGCGTCATCATCATTGTTATTTCCAACTGACTGCAACAGTACATACCAACCCACATTCTAGGCAAAATCTCTCGACCAAAATAAAAATTTCAAACACTTACTCTCTCCATATGACCGAACAATTTATAGAGACGTTCATATTTGACTGGTAGCGGCAACGTGGCACAGTTCTTCACCTCTGATACCAGCAAGGCGGCACGACCATGCTTCAGTGGACTTCTGAATTTAAACATCAACAATGTGTTGTTCTCGCAAAATGTGCCCTGCCAGAAGACCAAAATGAAAACAATTTTGCTTAATTTTCACCACCTCTTTAGTATCATACAACACAATTAGTTTCAGAATGATTACGTGAAACTTATAAATTGAAATGAACGAAGATAAAAATAAAACGCCATATCAAGATACCTCAATGCCTCTTCAGAATCATCATCGTTATCGTACACATCTTTCACTGGTGTACGCAACAATTTATTGGGTGTTCCGAACTTCGATGGTGTTTTCGGCTTTTGAAGTGGCAAGACGAAATCTGGCACCACAACTGTCTTTGACGATGACGTTCCAATAGCAGATGTTGACGGTTTTTGACTTGGTGCAATTTTTATTGGCGATTTATAGGCAACTTTGGAAGCGTTCAACTAAAATTTTGAAAAATACCTTCCTTCCCAATTATTTCGACAAGAAAGTTTCACTCGCATAACTTGAAGAAATTATCAACTCAAGAAGCATCTCAAAGAACAGTTCTTACTCTTTCAGCTGACAATTTCTGCTTCACGCTCTGCAAGGCATCCTTCGAAGCAACCAATTTTTTCAGACGATCGCGTACCTCCTCACTTGATTTTCCTTGAAGACCTCCCTTGAGCGCCTCACGAAATTTGGCTAAAAATTGCATCCTGTTCAACCTTACTTCGCGAAAACGAAACCGAAATCATGCTTATTGTAAATGACACTATCACACGCTATCTATCTTGAGCAAAATGAAATCCCAAGCAGAAAGGAATGAAGACGAAGAGAAAAGTAACATACAATTATTCTTGACGATACCGGCCAGCTCCTTCGCTTTAACCGCTACATCATCACCTTGGAACAATTTCGCTGATGATAATTGTTGTTGACTGTTAGTTGCTTCACCTTCCTTGCCATCCTCAATGTTACCTACCTCTTCAGGGCTATCAAAAACCAGCAAACGGCTAGCCCTATTCCGAGGTGTTGCTGTCGCATGGACTGTTGACGACGGTTCAACGATGGTTTTTCTAACACGAGGTGATATCGTTGGTAAACATTTTGCGGTGACGACTGATTGAGGCGTTGCAGACGAATCCTGTTCTGTGGATTTCTAAAACCGAAATTCATTCCAGTCAAATCTTCGACTAGATCTGATGAAGATTTTCAATATTGCTAATAGAAAAACAAGGCACTGATAAGACTGTGCAAAGATTTTGTTTTCCATCGGAAATATTCAAAATATTCATTCAATTTCATGTTTTCCGAATGGCACTCTCTTCGCATTCTGTAAATTCTTACTGGAATAAAGAACAAAACGGCAACTATTAGATACTCCGAAAACCGACAAATTTTGCAAAAAAAATTGGAGCAATAGTAGGATTACAATTGTAACAGTGATTAACCTCAGCGCAAATGCTTTTTTCAAGATCATCCTCTGTTTTATGGTCCGACAGAATCGTCGTTACTTCATCAAATTTCTCACTCTTTATCGCCTGTTCCGGAACAATAGACGAAAAAACAGACTCCTAAAACTCAAAGCATTGATAAATTTACTGGGAAACTGCCTATAACCACATTATAGCAGTTAATTTAGTGCATTCTGCGGCTATGAAAACAACATTCAGTTGTAATGGAATGAAAATAAAGACTGAAAAAATCTCACAAACAGACGAAAAAAATTTTAGTACTGCTGCATAAAAACGAACCACCTGTTCGGTTGTTGGTGCTTCGAGTTTCAGTCTCTTTACGCTGGTTGTTGAGCCTCGTTGAACGGTGGAAAAGTACTGCGTAACTTTGCTCTGCGTGACATCTGAATTCCCGTTGCCGTCGAAAGGTTTTAAAGTTGCATTCGTTACACGTCTCCTCGTACCAGATCTTTTCACTCTTGATGTGGACATTGAATATGGTTATCTAACTGAAATGAGGTAAGGTGGAAAAAGTTTGTACTGGAATACTTTAAGCCAAATTAAATTAATTGCTCAATTTCGCATTCAATTCAAAATCATTCCATTAGTCACAGTCTCTGAAAGACTGAAGTTGAGCTCAACCAGATGAGTTCAAATGATAAATAAGGAGGGGTCAAAGCACTTCCCGTGGGAAATACTACCAATTCGGGTAGAACAGAGTAAAGATTCGTCAAAAAACAGTAAACAACAAAAAAAAGCAACAAAACCTTGTAAATAAAAATAAAACACAAACGCGGTCATTACGCCAAATGCTTGAATGATCATAATTTCCCGCTCGCTATCGAATCGCTCGCCCATGTACTAATATAGAGCCACTCATTAGGAAGCTTCTTGTGAGGTAATCTGCGTGCGATTGGTCAAAAGTGAACTCAATGGATTACGGTAGTTAATGAAACTGACCAATGAGAATTGAGGAACTCTCACCGAATACTGTAGAACGACAACACTATCAACAGCTTGAAGAAGTCGGGTAAGAATTGAAATTTTTCTGCTCAATTTTGTGTGGTAACTACATGAACTGATAATTAGTTGTGTTTTGAAGATTATTTTGTATTTGGTGCGGTTGGATGCGTTGAAGACGAACGTGAACACTTAATGTGTTCTCTTTACTTACTTTCTTCACAGCAACAATCATAACAGCAAATTTAGCGTTATTGGTTAAGATTAAGGCAAGAAAAAGACCAAATGATGATAGATAGATGACGTGTTATAGAGACGCTACAAAATTTGATAAGATTTGGACGCTGCAAACGAGGAATGAATCATAAGATAATCATGAAAAACATTGCTCACGACACAAGGCAAATCAATAGCAATGCCTGCTGGCACAAGCTCGATAACATCAGCTTGATATTGGTACACTATTCAGCTTAGAGCAACCCCTCTGCGGCAAAAGGAAATCGAGTCTGTGACGGACTAATTTTGGGTCCGTAATAAACAGCATCAAATCTGTACGTTTCGGCGTAGAAACGATTACCACGTATTGATTGAATGGGATATTTGATCATTTTTCTCAATAAGTGGCATGGGAAGTTCTATAAAAATGAATTAATCAACAGCCACTACATACATGCAGCAGTTTCGAGAAGGATAACATTGAGATAGAAGGTTATTGTGATACCTTCAAAAAACAAAAAATAAGATATTCACTACTTTTAAAATTAATCTGAAAAGCGCTCTCATTAGACTGAAAACTCAAAAATTGTTTTTTTTGTGTTCTTCGAATGACAATTGCGCTCAGTAGCCTAGCCAGGATTTCTTCTAGGGTGAACGGACGCAAAATGATCTTGTGCAAAAGACAACCGAATTTTGAGGTTGAGGCGGATTTTTCGACGCATATTTTTTCTCCTCTCTTTTCCATCATTTCACCCCCTCCCGACCCCGTTTTGTTCCCAATTCTTTCTCCTCTACTGACTCCGCTCTTCCCTTCTCTTTGCTTTTGTTTGTCTGTATTCTTTCAAACTTCAGGTGGGGTAGGGCGTCCCCTTGGCTACGCTATTGATTCCATTCAGACTAAAGTGTCAGCCACACGATTACACCAAAATTTTTTTCGTTATGATGTGATGAAGTTATGAATGCTGTTGCATTTGCGATTCGATTCACTATTAGAAGATAATAAAATGCAGTGATCCATAAAGATTGTTATCACAAAAACTGATAACAATAAGCACTATAAACGCCCATCCTTGTGAACTTTATTAATCGTACGTTCAGTGATTATCGCAATACCACTTCATCGCAATTTTTTGATATTGTACTATTCCTCTCCTATCACCACCTCCTTCAAACCTTAACCTACTTCAAAGTATCTCATCATAAGTCAATAAGGTGCATTGACTAGAATGTGATTTCACCCAGTAGTTGCAATTTTGACTTTATGAATTATCAGAAACTATTTTTCCAATGTGATCGCATAACATTTACGTCTTGAAGACGACACCCATTATTCACATAAGTTACAATTAATGATCAGTGGCAGCCCAGATGTTATGTGCTGTGTTCCAAATATCTTAATCAATTTAATTTTGCAGGAAAAAAAGACCAGCCTCATGATTTAGGTATCTTTGGTTGAGAATATTTTTGTGTATTTGTCTGAGATTTTTGTGTTTTTGTCTGAAAAATCAAGAATGACCTAAAAAATTTTAATTACTATTTTTAGTTATTTTCAGTGGAATGAGCTGATAGATTGGAGATGCGATAGATCAAATGAGCCAGAAATTTGAGATTCTGACGATAAGATGTGAGACTATGAGCGGATTCAGAAATATTACTGATTCTATGTATGTATTCAAGAATATCACTCGTTCCCTTTTAATCTATATAAGATCAAATGAATTCAAGCGTTATGGACCTTTCCGCAAATAAAGGTGATGATGTATTCGACCAACCCTTTCATATGATGGTTTGGTGATCGTTATGGAACGGATAAATCTCTAAAATGGATTATAGAAAGCCATTCTGTATCAGATCTGAATAATCTGTCCAAAGAAACCCGATAATTACCAAAGAATTTGATGATGTGTTTGCTATTCATCACTCTGTGGACATAAAACATAATCCTTTATGCATCACACTTCTTTTGTGCAATCAGTCATATTATTATTACCATTACTTCTGCTATTCTTTTGTGGTGTTATTACTCTCATTTTTATGATTATTATATAAAACTAATAATAATATCTATCATTATTAAAGTCGGCGTTATTATTGTATTGCATTATGCCATTACTGCTGTTCCTATTATTATTGGCGTCATTACAATCATAATTATGATGAGAACTGTGGCATGTATTCGTAATGTGTCCTCGTTGAGTGTTGAGTCTAGATTGTGTTCTATTGAAAAACAAGTCAGTTCATTCATGAATAAAAAATAACCCCATTATATCTGTCAGTAATCATGCCTTTTATGATGCTCTTCCAAAGTTTTCACTTTCGAACATTTTCGTTTACAAAACTTCCTTACCTAAACCAATATTGTAATTGCATGAATATGAAAAAAATTTGTTTGACACTCGAAATTCCAGCAAGACATCTACAAGTGTCTTTATAATAATAGCAGTTTTTATCGACCGTTTCTATCCCAACTGCGTTCCCAGATGGAGATATCTCTTTACAAGGACATTTTCACATTTGATGGTCATTCCCTCTTCGTTATTTTCTCAGTTCCATGAAATAATATTTTAGAAAACAGTCCAACTTTCAATCTTGTCATACTCAACGCTTCGTTTGAAATTCTTTGCCTTATAGCAATTTTCATTTCATCCGGATGTTTCCAGCTGCTCCAATTTTACTATTGAATCGTTTATTTCTTATTAAAGTTAGTGCGTTTTATTGTTCTCTTCAAAATTTTTGTGGTCAACATTCACAACAAAAATGTTTTTGGCTTAATAAAATGAGAGTCACTCTGAAATTCATTGTCCTAATCCACAACGGATTTCAACCAATTTCATTCTGCAGCAACAACAACCACCTAAATCCACTCAAATATCAGCAAATAACATCATTTATGTAACAACAAAAAAACCATGTCTCTTGCACATTACATGTGTAATTACAATAACGATTGTTTTTTGCAGCTGACCATGAAACCTGTTTGATGATTTGTATATAAATGCATGCGTATCTCTGCCGCATACAAGTTTGATCTCGTCCTGATTTTGTGCATTTTAATCGTCGTTTATTGCTTGCTCATAAACATTTCCGAGTGTTCCAACTTTCGTTCATACCTCCTAAAATTTCGATGTTTTCCTCAATAATCCATCGAAATTTTCAATTTCAATTATTGCGCCGCCCGCTGAGAATTAGAGTGGAGAACGACGAGAAAATTTTGTGTTCCAATTTTCCATATTTCCACTTTAATCTGTTGTTGATTGATTGAGTGCTGTTTGGCGCACGTTTTGCATTCATTTACACTTTGAGAGCAATCGTTTTTTTTCGTTGAATATACAATGAGTTCATTCTTGATTCTCTATTGTGTTTCGTTTTTTTGGCATTTTTTTCGCATTCGATTTCATCATTAATGTTAGCAAATAGCATGCATGTAACAAGCGATTTTGGATTGGTTATTGCTGTTGTTGTTTTTATTGGGAAATGATGATAATTTCAGTTTTATGATTGCTTCGAGCTGATTTTTACATTCCATTTCAATCCAGCAGCAATAGCAATTACAGCATTTTCCTCACGCTTTCATATGTATGTAAGAATTTCATTTGTGTTTTCTTCTATCGAAAATTTACTCTCAGAATCAGTATTAAACATATTGATGCTAAGCATTGCTCATATAAAATGCAATGTATCTATTTATCTTCATCGTACTTTTTAAGATTCGATCAACTTACATCGTCCACCGTATCTTTCCCACATAAGAAACTTTTTTTGGTTGCAAGACATCTGTCGTGTGAGAATATTTTCCCATCAGTAGGCCGAAAATGGACAAGTTTTCAACTTTTTTCCCAAGTTTCAGAAGATTTCTTCTTTTCCAATATTTTGCAGCAGTTTCGGCCTCTTCCGACTAAAATTGTTGTTGTTGTGTTCTCAGGGAATTTTGAGGGAAGCTCATTCGTTGCATCCGCCTTTGAAAGTTGCATTTTGATTTGGAACGAACAAAAAGCCTAAGCCATATTTTAGCGTGCGTAATTGTTTTTGCTCTTCAGAGAGAGCGAAAGTTGAGTTGACATTTGTGAGAATTGTGTTGCTGATTGCGTTGTATCTCACGGAATTTCCGATGGGTTCTATTGCGGCATATTTATTAAACGAAGAAGAAAACGCATCAGATGGTTGAAAGTTTTTTTGGCTTTTCGAAAGCTATGAGATGAGTCACTAAAAAACACAATGAAAACGTTGTTTGAGCATGTTTTGAGCGTTAGTGTAAAGTGTGAAATAAAAATGAAATGAATCGTAAATGTTGAATGTTTTTGCAGCATATGTTTTCTTGAGTTGTTCTATCGTGTACTCGTTGATAGTTGCTGTCGAAACAACTTTTCCTTAGTCTATTGTAGAATGGAAATAACGACGATCAACAAATTTGCTATTTTGAATGCTTCAGTTAACTCTTCCACTATAACCGCGATAAATAGGAGTACACAACTATACGGATTCATCCGTTGTAAATGAACACGTTCGCTGTCAGTGTTATAACATGCAATGTTAATTATACACATAATCTTTTATTCCAATTGGCACATTCATGATTTATTTTCATGACATTATTATTCACGTTTCATAGAATTTTGCATGTACTTCTTATATGGACGACAGTTCTTATGTGAAGAATGTTCGTTGTCCACTGAAAGTCGGCTTATTTTAGAGTCATTGCAGATGAGACATTCACATGCGATACTTTTCGTTCATGGTAGTTCTTTATGCGTTTATGACAGTTTTTATTGGTATTTCATCAGAACATCCTATACGTGTTATGCTAATTGAAGATATGAGAAATACAAAATCGTGATTTGAAGTTGAAGATATAAGATATAAGGAGATCAATTAGTAGATCTTAAGATCTACTAATGGTATATGATCTGATCTGAACTGAACTAGTGGTCTGAAGATCTGAACTGAACTAGTGGTATCTGATCTGAACTACTCATTAATTTTGCTATCATCCGCAGTCATCTGATTTTTTAGATCGCTATCGTGGGAAGAACTGCGGATTGTTTCGTGATATATACGATACGATATTTGCAATCAGTGATTAGCTTTAGCTACAGTTATTTTAATGATGACATTGAAATGGGAAGGTGATGATCGTTGAGCAAAACAAAAAAGTTTGCAATATCATAATTTTATAGAGGCGATTGATATGTTTCGAGAAACGAGTTATCGACACTATGATGACGATGATGCAACAGGTTCCATGCGCTCGTTTGTTGAGCACGCAAAATTGCAGCAGTCGATTCAAATTCAGTGTGCATTTTATCGTTATCGTGATGCTTTAATCACCGAAGACTTTTTCATCAGTCAACGTCACACACAATCATATCATTCATTCGTTCATTCATTTCATTATATTACTGCAATAAAATCTGCATGATCTCATTTGATACAATCAATATGAATGCTATTCTTAGTATTATTAGTAATGTTATCATTGATATTACTGCTATTATTATTATTGTTATTCTTATTCTTATTGCTTTTGTTGTTGGCGTTGATGTGAAAATTTGATTGCATAACAAACATAGTTTACATTCTATATGCAGAGACTGACATATGACTGCATGGAAATGTTTAAATTGTATGCAGGTGAACGTCAGAATGTTATTATCATCAAGACAAGCAGTTTGTGAGGAATTTTGTACTGTTTACGAAGTATTATTGATGTAAATCAAGTCAAAGTGGTAATCGCGTTAACGCTTTCTGAGGAGACATTCCATCTGTGACGATTTCGTTTCTTGTACTCATTTGACCAACTTTGAGCATTTCTAAGCGATTTATGAGAATTTTTTGTTGCTCTCTTATTTGTGTTCATTCATGTTGCATTTCATTTGAAAGGTGCTGAAATGTTAGTTGATAATGATTGATACCTTTGTGAGCAGTCAAGAGATCGATTGATAACCTCTTAATAAACCCAATGCAAGAGTTCAGAAAGCATGCACATCTGCAAGCTCTCAGGCAGTTTCAGCAGCTGACTCGCACTCAAGTTTTGATCAAAACGTCTTTTTTCAGCTCCGATCTCATATTGCACTCAATATTGCAGTTATTTTTTGTGATGCTGGATATGTCCTATGAATTTAACAAACACATTTAATTAAGTCCATTTTTTTACCTCACATTCTCAAATATGATAAGTCTGTTACGAGATGACTTTGTTGAAGTTGTTGGATTAGTTCCCATTCATATGATGGATCAATTAAGGAGATTTATGAATTGTTGTAAGGCGGGTAAATGGATTAGAAGAGTGAAAAGAGGCGAGTTGGAAAGATGGCCGGCAAAGATTTTTTTTGTAATATTTCGAGGAATCGCTCGAAATTCCTCTAAAATTGGTAATGTATTCATTTACTTTATCAGCAGTTACAACGCGTAACGAGTTTGCGCCTCTCTTCATTATCACCGATATCACTGATGTCACATTCTTCGTTGACATCTTGCTTTCCGCGCAACTATAATCATAATAGCGCTTGAAATCGCTGATTTAGCGAGCACAACGGTGTTGGGCTACTCTCCCTTATTGCGCAATGATTTCTCTCGAGAGGGATTCAAAAAGAACCCGAGAATACGATCCGCTTGATCGATTGAACATGCGTTAAATGATCGCTTAGAGTAGCTGTTTCAACCATCCATATTAGAGAGGTAGCAATCTTTCGGGATCAACAGTAAACAATTGATGTAACCGAGTAGATCCATAACGATTGGTGCATTAAACAGTCAACAACACTAAAGCATGTTTGTCGCCACAAATACTTTGCATAATTAAGCATAGCCGAATACCAATTCAGTAAATAATCACAACAACGATAAAGTTTCTGCCGAATGCTCAGCGCAATCGGCAAACCAACCGCTCAATTTCGAATAACAAGTCCAAATCAAGGTTTATGTTTAATTTTAGTTTAATTTCTTTTAGTTTTTAACTACTAACGCAACAAGTGCAAATACAAGTTTTATGTATTTCTCGAAATATTACACAGAATCTCTTGCATTCACCATTCCAGCTCGTCTCTTCTCAATCTTTCAATCCTATTACCCTTGCCGAATACCAATTCATCAACGACAATTATCAATTACCATTTTCAATCCTATTTTCAACCATTTTCAACCAATCCGAATTGACAATTATCAACCAATTTCGAACCAATCTTCTATAATACATATTTGTTTCATTGAAATCACAATCGATGTCAACTTTCATCTAAACCTTTCAATTCACAATATTCATTTCCAGCAGTGTTCTTCATGAATTTTAATTCCTCTCTAAAATTTCGCTTTTATAATGCATTAAAACATCAATCAACAAGAATGCATTAAGTGTTCATCGCATGACATCATATCCTTATATTATTAATTTGGTATATTCAAGTATTTCAATCGCTTTTATCGCCCAATAACAACGACCTGAGTCAAAAAACGTGCATATATAATCATAACGCTGAAAATTTGAAACTATTATGGTCATTATTGAATTATCATTATTATTCATTAAGCCATTATCACATCAAACGTAATTGAGGCCAGTGCGGTATGGTGGTTCCCTTTCGTTTGTCTTATAAACGCGTTCAATCCTCATTAAACTTTATTTAACAACCTCTGCAACCTTGGTTGGGAACTGCCATGTTTCAAATTCACGTTATATTAACTGAACATGAACATTTTCTTTGAAATAATTTTTGGATTTGATGAATACTCTCATATGTTTCGTTCAGTCAGTGGTTGAGGAATTATTTTGAAGAATTTTCTCATCACTGAAAGCAAGTTCCTGATGAGTGAAGGGAACGTTGAGTCCGAATATGTGATAATTTATTTTCGTGAGAATGATTTGTTACTGTGATTTTAACTTGTTAAAATTGTAAGGTCAGTGACTGCAGTATCACAATTTTTTTCTCAATTATGGTTCATGATATATGTCTTGTCCCAATTTTAATCATTAATTTAGTAATGGAAGTATTGAATCTTCATCATGCTAACTAGGTCAAATTCAAGTTTTTTTTCGAAACTTATCGGAGACAAATTAATCCCGAAAGGCATCACTAACAGGTTGCTTCGTTAATCGAATGCATTCATCAATGTAACATTTCTCACTTATAGTTTTGCATTTTTGCACAATATTTTACCTGTTGCAGCAACTAAATCAACATTCAAAATCAGTTATAATATATTAGTAGTTCTACTGGAATTAATCATTTTATTTTTTCTTTCAATTGCCATTTCCACATCCTCTACGATTGTAGAGTAATGAAGTGGATTTATTGAGCAAAATATCGATTCGTAATATCGAGCAGAATGATTTATCGAGCAGAATGATATAAATCGAGATTTATATCATTCTCGAGCGCGCAGTCAAAAAGTCTTTTCCGGCTACGCAATATGCGACTTTACAAATAATTAATTGAATTCACTAATTTACTGCTATGTGAATTTGTTGAATTTACTGCTATCCAGTATGGTGATATTTTGAGGAAGATCTGATGGTGTTGTGTTCCTTGATGAATTACTCGTCACTCACATTATTAATTGTTTCATCCGTTGTTTGTTCATTTGTTTATTTTTAACCTAGGTAATTGATGTTTTTGATAAGATTTCCTTCATTCACTTCTTATCCTCTTAGTTTGACACGTTCTCGGATCGCATAAACTCAACAAAAACACATGCAAATAAATCATCAACTCCTCGATGAGCACACAGCGTTTGCACTCTCTTGAGATCTATTCAGCGCTTTCGAATGATCATTTTTGATTTCAAACTATTTATCGTTAACAATGATTTTTGCTCCTTCTTAGTACAACATCACGCATGAGAAAATTTCTACTCGTAACTAACGATAACGATGAAGATATATCTCACAACAGCTCATTATAATCGCTTTCTAACGTACTTTTAAACTTTTAAGAGAGATTTCTTTGGCTCATCGAAATTTATCGGCGATTTCATATGGTATCAAGCAACAAATTCATGATCACCAGTCAGTCGTTAGTTTACCGATGAGCTTTCTTTTTGTTGATAACAAAGAGGGATAATGAGAGTGTATGGAATTTTGATGTCTCATTGCAATTTCGAAAGAACTAATGAGTTGAAAATGAACTAGAGCGAATAATTTCACGTGAAAGCGATGGCACATGTGCTCTGTGCCGTTGCATTCTGTTCCGTGATGAGAATAAGAGTGTTGTGTGAGGGCACTTCTTCGATTATGATCGTTTTCGTTTGATCGTGAAATCGTTCCGCATAAATTCTTTCTCCTCTGATAGAATTTCATAGCAATATTATGACTCATAGCAATAAAATGTCTTGATAGAAGGTGCACGTATCGTGATTCGTACTAGATATTATGAAGAAATGATTCAATAATCTATCACTGCTATTATCAGATGGTTATCAGTTGTCAGTCAAAAATTTTGATGAAGGAACATCAAAATAAACCAAAAAAGGAACGAATGAAACTATTTGACAATCAATTTCTTATACTACGTGATGTCAAGAAGCAACAATTTTCCGAAAAATCAAAACAAACAAGTACAGTATCGGATAAGCATGGAACGTACGAACAAATCAGCTTTTATCAAGATCAGGATCTCGTCGGATCGTTGAAAATAAAAACAAATAAAGCATGAACGTTGTTTTGATGAGCCATATCAATCACAACGAATCGATAAGCTGGCGCCATCATGCCTCAAAGCAATCTGACTAGTTTGGTGTTCTGGTGAAGCCGAATGATTGATAGACAATTTGCTCCACGCTTTGCTGCTGTGATCTCATTCTTGTGGTCGCTTCACAACGTGTCGTTTCTGTCTCTTAATTGTTGAAAAAATTCATGGATCATAATCGTTTTCCTTAGATCATGAAATCACGTAGTCATACAAAATTCTTGAAAATAGATAAATCACTTTTGTTTCATGAAGCTCGAGCGTGTATTGTTCGAGATTCAATCAGTGACACTTGAGCTAAAATGTTATAATTGAAAATGTCCAACAAAATTAACGAATAATCTTATAAGCAAATGTTGGTTTGTTGGCAGTAATTGCATCATGCATTTATCACATCTTCTTTAAGAAAGAAGGTTCGAGTTTGATTGAATTCCCGTTCATCTTTGCGGATGAATACGGAGTTAGTTTTTAAAAATTCGAGCTTTTCTTGCTATCATTTTCGAACATCTCAGCTTCTTCATAAAGTTATCATCTTCCTCCTCACCAGTGATTTTTTTTCCTTCTTCCGACGTTTCGCACTTTTGATGGCTAATACTCATCTTCGAAGGAGTCATTGCGGAAACTCAATATTCCAGTCTAATCACAAGTCAAATTTTCTGTAAACTAATAATATGCGATGCTGAGAAGCTTTTATGTGGCTGGCACCTCAACTAAACTACTCAATAAAACTATGAAACATAAACATTATGACAGAAAAAAAAGAACAAATTGGTTGAATGCGAGAGATGTTTTAAAATAGTAAATAATTTGGAGTGAATTTCAAAAAACACTTAGAGATGGTGTTCAAAATGTCCATTCGTTATTCGTTGATTCATTTACATAGAACACTAACGAACGAAGCAGTTAGCAAATATTCACTATTTGTTTTATGCAGCACATATCTTATTTATAGTCGTTTGTTTATATCGTGTTAGCTTATGAGTGTCAGATCAAATTTCAGTTATTACTTAAATTCATTCATTCTTCATTCATTTATCAAATAAATTTCATTAATGGTGCCCCATCATGATTATCATTATCGTTATCGTCACTCTTACTCGAAATCAATTTGTTCTTTTCATATAACTTGTAATCTATCGAACAATACACCTAACGTTTACGTTAATAAGCAACTGAATACTAGTCATCATAGCAATGCTAGAATGCTTTTCTACTTATCCATATGATAATAAATTGAATTGTTGAATTTTATTGCCAATCAATGATGAACATATTGGCTGTGATGTGCAAGGTATGTAAACAGAAACACAATGCTACCTTTTGATTACGGCTAGGTAATAAAATTAATCTTCTGTGTACTCTGATGCAATTATCGATCAGTCAATGATTATATGAAATGATAACATTGATGTTATTATCAAATTCTCTCTGTGCATCGTGCGAACAGAAAAATCAACTTCTTTGGATGCGTTCAACTCGGATCATATGATGATTTTTTGTTTATAGACTGACAATGAGGAACTGAACTGAAGTGAACAGAATGAATTCAACAAAAACAAATAACAACTGATATTAGGAATCGTTCGATGAGAAAGGAGTCAGTCGCTCATTTCTTTGTGTATGAATGACTGAAGACACAAGAATATGGAATGTAAGAGATGTTTTTTTAAGGATTGATGCAGAGATCAAAATAAATGCGAGAAGAGCGTTGAATAGGTGGATAGAAGAAGGGATATTAAGGGATTTCGTATAGTCCGGATGAGCATCGCTGAATATAGAACAGAGATAGATAAAAGTGTTTTGAAGTGGGATTAAGGCAAACTGTTGATCTTGACTGTTATTTTGTAGGGCACACCTCAAAGTGGATAGCGTCTCGCGTTGGTTGTTGATACTATTGTTAAATGATAACGTTATGGATGGATAACACTGATCTTGAAGAGATAAGATATCCACAATTGAGACAAAGTATATTTTCAGTCAAGACTGAGTATATCCACAATAGATTGATGTTGTCAGATGGCTAACTGCAAATAAATATAGCGTGTGTTCCTAAAATATAAAATATCAATATAACAAGTACCTACCTATCTATCAACGCATCCAAACATTCATCACTAAGCTCATCGTTTATATCCTACCAGCAAATGACAACTCTCGCTTTCGGTATGCTATACCAATCGAAAGTACGAATATATTCATGTCAATCGTATCAATAATAGAGTGTTCCATTCTATTGTATATACTGAAGGACTCTTATTGTTAAATGAAGAAGGTAAAGTAATAATAGACTCGTTGTGGTTTGTTCGCTCGTTACCTTCCAGCTTTAGATCGTAGATTTACAACAGCTCGATAAAGCAGTTTGTCAGAAAGCATATGTTGAATAGCTAGTTGAATGAGAGCGCTGAACGGCTTGCAGTAAATAATATAGATATATAATTGCAAGCACTAACCTACAACAAGCAAACAAACAGATCTAATGTGTAGCGGGACTAGCTCAAAAGAGAGAAGAACAAATAAGAATAGAATGGAACGGAATAGAACAGAACAGTGGAGAAGAATGGATACAACATATCGCTCGTGTTGATACCATAAATTTTGTTAAGCTTCAGTCAGTTTTATCTCGTTTATCTCATATACATAACTTGAATGCATAACTTCCTAGTGCTTGGTGGTTGCTCTGAAGAAGATGAAGTAACTTTTCTAATGACGACAAATAACTTGTTCTGCGATAAACCTCCTCAGTCTTCTCAACAGCATATCCACTCTACACGAAATTCTCTTTACAACAGCCATCACATATCTATCTATCTTATTCGTCCATTAACCATCAACAACTATCAATGAAGCCAACAAAGCAAGCAATACAACAACAATCTCAAGCTGAGTTTCAATCTCACTCCACCTTCTCTCCTCGATCAGGCAGATAGATCATGTCTCATTGAGGCGAGATCGAGCTACAGTGGAGGATATACTAGCACAGAGCTATCTATGTTTTGGAAGTATATCCCTCGCTCACATCCATATCTCTTCTTCAGTGCTCATCTAACGTTCAATACAGGCGCATACGTCACATTATCAACAAACCTTAGCCTTGACTTCAGCATTTTAAACCTTACCAGCTACTTTACTCTTCTTTCGGCATTCCGAGATTCATTTGAGCTGTTTGTACCTTTTTAAAATTTCTCACTTTCAGTTTTCCAGCAAACGTTATCTGTTATCTTTCCTAATCAAGGAATTTTTATAAGTTGCTGAAATTTCATTGTTTCTACTGAACTATTCACTTGTATGTGTCTCACTTTGTGAGATCTGGTAATTTTAAATATTTATCATTCTAACCATATCATGTATAACTTGCCTCAGTTCAAATGTTTGATAATACACAGGGTCTGCAGTCCATGCATGGAGTCTCTGTATGGATTGCATTGATCGTATGGATTACGGAAAATAAGAATCCCGCAATTTGCTCACAGACGATAACCTTACGAGAAGTTGATCACTTACGAGACGAAGATCATTTCAATAAATTCGAAATATTAGGATATTATTTTGCTCATTCAATCACGTTGCATTTTGTTAATTGCTTCGGATACCTTCGACAAGTGACGACAAGCAATTACTTTGATTTCATCTGACTGCAAACAGCCTCTCTCAACACTATATCATTTTATACCAATTGTGGCTTTATAATGTCGCCCACTGAGCCACTCTGGTGATTTCATGAGAGCATGAAACCCAAATCTCTAGTTCGCATTCAGTAATTCAAAAGTAATTGTGCTAAGATTTTGAGTTTTCGAGACTACACATCGTTCTCGAATCGATATTATTTCTTTCGTTCAGTCTCCTCCTGTTACAATTTCAGTGTTATAGACATAGCAATTGAGATCAACAATTGAGAATAATAAATAATGTAAAGGTATTAGTTCAACGGATATATTGATGATTCGTATCATACAATCTCTGAAGTTGAAGTTAGTACTGGGAAGAGAGAGAATTGGTGATTGAAAAAATAAATACGAAAGAAATTGCTTGTGGACTCTTGTTTGTAATTGTGACTTTGAAGAAGTAGCTGAGTAGATATCTAAGAAGTCAAAAAAGTTGTGACATACAAGTGACTGAATGAGTGACAGTCAAGAAGGTATCAGGCTAGGGCAAGTGAAGATGCGGTGAGATGACGAAGAAATTGAAGAAGATTCATCAAGTGAATAATATTAGCTGTTTGGATTGGTTACTAGTCGATCTAATATCATCGCTACCACTGCCAATTACTGTAAATAACATCTAGTTATGAGTATTGAAGTGTTTGTAGGTCGTTCATTTGTGAGTATTTCGTATTAATTTTGTTCGGAAATGAATAAATATTTTTGTGCTTGCGCGTACTTAAGTATTGTTACAGTGGCTGGTGTGCTGATACAATTGGAACGAAGTGGAGTCAAAATGAAAAGAATTTTGCTTACATTAGCTCAGGCATCAATACCCTCAGTCGGTATAAGTTTCTTTTAGTGGTTGGCGTGAATACAGTTTGGAATTGTTAAAATCCGTCTGCACAATTTTGATCTTTTGAAGCCCAACAATGTTTTTCCATTTTTGACCAATCGGAATTCTACTGAATATACTGGGAAGATGTGATACTGAGTTTTCATTGAGGAAGAGGACGAGATGATGAACCCTTGGCAATATAAGTGAGATGTTTTTTCGCTTAATACTAACTTCCTTCATTTACCTGACTTTTTTGAACGAACTACCAAATGATATATACAACTTCTTTAATTCAGCTACAAGCTTGAAATTAATGAATTTACTCAGATTCGTTCAATCGATCACTCTAAATGACATTTACATTGAAATCAGCACCTGCAGTCATCACTCATGAAAGCAACATTGGCAAATTGCAAATATATTCATTAGTATTCAAATTGTTCATCGTCTATTCCTTGTCATGCAATTCAATTGATCGTTTGTCTTCTGCTGCTTTCTGCAGATTAGCTGAATTCACTTGGTATCAGCGACCTGGAATCGCTTGTTTGTTCATTCTTCTCGCCTTTTGCTATCCGAGAATTTTGTTGAGGTGATTCGAATGGAGATCCGATATGCATGCACGATAAGATGATCGATGCGTCGTACTCTATCAAAATCTTGAAAAATAGATCAAATCTCAAATATTACACAAGTTCGAATGTTAGCTTGTTGGAGTTGTATTGTGTGACGAGGTAAATATGTATATTTTTAATGGAGGCTGTGCACAGCTGTTGAAAAGCACTGGCATTTGGGTGTTTGCTCAAGTTTTTATCAGCATTGAATCCTCCTCTAAGACGTCACCATTCCGGGCTTTTTCTTTATCAGAGTCTCGAGCGCAGTCGTCAATGTCAAAAATTCATTGGAGACATTTTTTTGCTCTATTTGAATCGTTAACGAAAAGAAATTGTCTCATTACGTCAATATCTCATCGATTCAACACAACCTCAAATTGTGTTACGTCAATTTCTTATCTACATGAGGTCCAGAGAGCATGAAATTATTAGTTCCTTTTCGCTCCATCTTGTGGAATGATATCCCTTCGAACATTGCATTGAATCCTCTCGTACTTTCGACTGCAAAAGTAAAATATTTCGCCAATGCTTTCAATATTGTACATTATGCAATTTTTCACTAATTTAATGATTCGTTCGAAGATTCTATTGAATATAGCAACAAACCGTCACGTTGTGGATGATGAGATAAGGAAAAGGTTAGTGGCTGATAAGGAAGACTTTCTGATTGAGTTGTTTTGAAGATTGCATAAACACGATTCAGGATTACCATCAAAAAGAGTATTCATTGATGCTGAGAAATTTCACGGAGATTTGGCGGTGTCTCGATATCAGTTTTTCGATACTTTGGAGTTTATGAATCCTTCAGGTTTTGAATTGAATCAATCAAAATTTAAAATCATTTTAAATGATATGAAAGATTTCTTGCTATTGGAAATTTATTATGAACTATCAATATTCTGGAAGGTTTCATTAATCGTTTCATTGGTATGGAGAGAGTAGGTAGACAGCAACTGAATTTGTACAATTGTATTCAAGTTATTCATTCAGTCGTTTCATGCAAACTGAAAACGTTATCGTTGTTGTCATGGAGAGGAAAGCAATAAATTATTTATAATTGGTGGAGTTATTAGGTTTTGGATTATGCGAGTAATTTCTGTTTGTAGTGAACGTGCTCGAATCAGAAACACCATCCATTTCATCGGTGATTCTCTAGTTCCGTCGGTTTTGGGAGAATTCCTTTGAGATAGATGAAAATTATCGAGAAAATTTGATTTATGAGGGAAATGAAAGAAGAGAAAAAATAGAAACGATTGCTCTGAATGAAGTGATCGCCCATAGATACTTCTTCAGCTTCTTTGTTTCTTACCACTTTATTTCATTTCATTTCATTTTGATATTGTTTTGCTTGCTTGATGTGCGTTTCTATGCTCCAAGAACTCCATGAAGTGATGTAGTAAAAGAGGTTTTGTAGCCGAGAATGAGGTTGATCTTCAAGTTTGCTTACTGTGCGTCTTGTTCCTAAATTCTTGTATAGTGATGATTTTTCACGATTGAAAAATGTAGAATACGATTCAATACAATAGGTAGCAACAGAGAGGAAATGATTTATCTAAACTATTGCAACGTTTGACGTCTCGAATCGAAATTACTGCACATTTTTATCATTGCTCTTCTTATTGATCGCCCAAGAGAGCACAAGTTGACTCTACGCAATCGTCTCATTCGAAGGAACAGTGAACGTCTTGAGATGTGCATTGTAAATGAGTGTTCAATGCAATAAGCAGCAATTAAGTTGTGGAAATAATAGTGATCATAATGTAACAATGATGTAGGGTAAACGCAATAATGAAACAATGATATAAGCAGCAATAATGATAGTACTGATAATGTTATGGGACTGATAAGATATCAATGATAACAATATTGATATTGATATTGACGATAGTAAAAAAATTAGTAGTCACAACAATAATTGTATCAGGTAATAACAGGTATTTTGAACTACAAAATGATGATATACATTAATCGGCTATTACATCAACTACGAACCAGTTTTTTGCCCTGCTCGAACTGATCAATACCAATTATGATGGGTTCATTCGGTGAAGTTGTTCGCGTTTCTTTTCCAAAATGAATGTCCTCATTCAATGTAATTATCATTTTTCTAGTTTTTGGCTTTTTTTCGGGCAATCGGCTGAATTTTTTTGAGTTCCGTCGAAAAATTCTCATTTTTGCAATGGAAGAACTTCATCATAAACACTATTTAAAAATGCTCTACTGACTGGCATTTCGTTCATTCATTGTTGAGAAAATACTCTTAGTAATCTTAATTACTTTCCAAAAATCTCTTTTAAAATTCAACATCAAAATTCATCCTATAGAAATTTCCATTGTTTTTGCATAAATGAAAACGTTTCATTTCAAAATTTTGGAAACGCTCTTCGTTTCAATGGAATTCGAGAGTGTTTTGAAAACTTCTCACTTATCATTCTGAGAATCGCATCATCTTATGGATTAAGGATAACCAATAAGAGTGGTAGAATAAAGAACAATGTGTGATGTTGATTTGAGTGAAATCCGTTAGAGCTTGAAGCGGCGTTCAGTTGTGTAAATCAACAATATTTTGTTGATATTCGAATATGCAGTTGGTTATATTCGAATATTCAAAATCCACACAATCTTGTTTATTTTCGCCGTTTCATTTTAATCCTCTTCGAAGCTCGAACCGAACGGCACGGCACACACATTCATCGTTGGCTGTTTCATGCTACAGCTAACTCAGTGAGCGATGCGATGCTCTTTATCGCTCATTTCAATTCAGTCTCACGATTAGTGGAACCAAAAAATACACACTTAAACTCTCATCATCAACTGCTGGCTCATATTGCGAAATATGATCATCGAATGCCCTTTTAAAGTGAGCTTTCGCTCATATTAGCGCATTTATCCTCCATCCATTTATCCATCTACCCGCTTCAGCCTTTCATCCAAATGATCGCCATTTGATCGCTCTTTCAAGCAATCTAATGTTGAGTATGTGGATTATGAATGAGCTTTTTCGCACCCCCGCTTCCCTGCCCCTTTCCTATAATCCTTACTCATCCACTGGGATATTTCATCAATCTCATGAAATCATTATTATCCACCATCGATTTTTTAATAAAGTTTATCCATGCTTATCATTACTGCTCTCATTTATCATTGTCTTTGTTCATTGTTATCATTATGAATTATGATTGGATCAATTAGTATTACTATCATTCAGTTCAGGGCATAGCCAGGATTTTTTCCATGTGGGAAGGGGGAGGGAGACACAACATTGTCTAGTCCGAAAAGATAACTGAATTTTAGGGTGCAATTCGCTAAGTTTATTTCGCTACGTTTTTTTGCTCATTACTCTCATTTTAATTACCAGTCATCATTATCAGTAGTTGTATTATTATTATTTACAAATTACTGTTTCCTTCTTAATATGCTGTATTTATTCCATTATATTCAATAATATTATCGTCATTCACTGCATTATTGCAGGACGTTCTTATGATGACTAATGTGATGTTTATTTTTCTAGTTCAAATCATGATCGCATCAAAATAACATTCATTCAACCGATTGTGTGTTACTATCGGAAGGAAATATTTCAGCTTTTTGTTTGAACTTTGTTCAACCTGTGTATCTTTCTAGAACTCTAATATAAAGTGGAAAAAGTAAGGTGTGTAAACTGAAAAATGTTTGTTTTATAACAGGTTGATTAGTATTATTGAGTGCGCTCGTTTCTTCGATGAATCATCATCTAAATAAATCTGATGCTTACTGTTCAGTTTTCTAGAGTTGACTGCATTCAAAACTCAGAGCATTGAAGTTCATGAAACTGAAGCAACATCAGCTGATGGTGCTATTTTGAGAATATTATTGTTATCATAATAGTGATTCATCTTATATCATTGTTTTGGACATCTCGATTTTGTTATTTTTTCATTCTTTCACTTTTCAGACGGCTGCCCTCCAATGTGTTGCTGTCCGTTGCAAAATTGACACCGTTGTTGATCTTCATTGAATTTTCATGTGCTCTTTCATGATCAGATATCAGCTTTAGTGCATATATTTGAATCACTTCAAAATTCGCCTACTCACTGCGTTCAACGTTCTTCCTCTATGTTTGATCAGTTCATGATTAAGCATTCGTCAATTTTGAGTGGTCCGAAGGACCGGAAAAATGCCTTCCGATGACGTATTAGCGATCAAAACATTTGGAAAACATTCGAGGATTGGTGCTAATCAAATCGGAAATATTTTCTCTTTCGTGAAGCTTTTCACTACAAATAACTGGAGTCAACAGGTTACGAGCAGTTTGAAATCCAATCATTCGGTTATCTGTTTATGTTGATCGCCGATGAGTTCAGTAGAAGTATTTACTGCGATTCGGCGGAGGTGTTCATTCGTCAGCACTTCTTATGCACCCATTATCACATCGTTTTTCAGTGATTTTTAGGCATTTGTTCGTTGGTAATTGCTCTTTGAAATTTTATTTTCGATAACATTTGCTATTTATTTCGAAGTATAGTTCACTCTTTGTTCATTCAGTCGTTCATATAATGCAATGCATTTGAGCTAACAGCAGCGTTCTCTCCGACACCATTACTGCTTATGATCATGTGATGTCTGAAGCTAATTGAAGCTTTCGGAACTGGAGAATTTCTGGTTTCCGAATGAATTTCGTGTGTCTAGCTCGCTCATCTGAGCCGTTCGGCTTGGTTGCTGTACGCACGTACGTTCGTAAAACATTGTTGTAGTGATCGATTCTTATGGCTTAATTACTATCGACAATTCTTTTATTATGGCTGGAAATTAGAAATTTGCTGTCATAGTTTTAATTTTCAAACTTCTATCATTTAACGCAGATTGATTACCGAGCGATTTTCTCGCACTTTGCATTGATTCAGTGGATATTCAGCGGTTTGTTAACGTTCATTATGCGATTCCATATGAATATTCTCAAGTAATTGTTTTCATTTTGCAGTGTTCAGTTTCTAAAGAAGTGCCACTTGCAATATCGGAATTGTTGTGTTGTTCATTTCGTTTATTCGGTCATCTTATATTCTTATATTCATGCAACTGCCGACTAATGTTTTGCTGATATTTCAATTGATATTCGATTGATTATCGGTGCTTATTATCCTTCATTATATTGCTTCATCTGACTAATTAACTCAACGAATCGCTACTGATCGTCAAAATGGAAGAGAATCTTAGCTGTCGTGTTCAGTACGTCGACGATTCTGATCCGTTTGCTACAACGTCCAGTTCACATCTGGAACCGAGTCGACCCGTCATGTATAATTTCTCACTTCATCAGCCTATTATCGAACAGATTTCAGATGTTATCAGGACACTGCGAGCGCCACATAAAGTATTCATTCTTGCTTGTTTTTTTTAGTAAACCATGAAGTATTAATGCTGATTGATCTTTGAGATTTTTTTGCAGTTCCCTGAAGTTAATCTATTCATTTTCCGTTATTCGAAAACGTTTCTGAACCGTCGTAGCCTTGAAGCCTAGAAATGATAATGGTGAAGTGGTAGTGGTGATAATAATAGCGATAATGACGGTGCTGATATAAATTACAGAAACAATGAATAATGATGATTGACGAAAACGATGAAAAGAATTAAAATAGAGATAATAGTAATCGCTTGTTACAGCCTGGTGATGCAGCCTTACAAGTGTTTAAGTATGATGGTAGTATGGGTGATTTTGGGTCTTATCTGGACTCTGATATGTCGTTGATGGAACAAGAGGATGAACTCGAAATTCTTAAAGCTGATCCGTGTGTTTTACTCACTTTTTTTGATCTCTTTCCGTTGATCAACTTTTCGTTGATCAGTTTATATTGCATCAGGTGCTGGTTCATTTGAGCCAATTGAAGAGCACGAATATTCGACATGAAATTTCCTCATGAAATTCCATGCTGCAGTATTGGGTTAGGTGAACACAAGTTGATTTTCTTTGTGTCTAAAGATCAACGATGACAATAACAATAAGACGACTGAAATTAATGTCGTTGTTATTTGTGACATTTCACACGGGTTCTCAAATTAATGATGACGCAGATGACAGTTCCAAGAAATCCTGTTTACTAAATCGCTTCAAATCAGATCCCTCTAAGTAAAATATGCATTTCTCTTCAATACGACGATCGACTCTCAATCGCTTGTTCGTAAATCCTTGCAATACCATTAATTATTCAATTGTAAACAAGTATTCACCCGAATGCATGTTCTTAAATGAAATGTAACACCCTCTCGTTTACACTATCGTCTGTGTAATTGTCCACTAGTTTGTATTATCCAATATATAGGTCAACAACAAGTGCTGATCAATTCAACAATTACTAAGATGTTGTTGTCCTTGAGTGATGACCATTAACATGCTCAATTAATGACCACACCAAGAGAATTATTGCATGCGTTGACCACCAGCTGACCATTGCATCAAGATATCCATCCATCCAATACTTCAAAGCATCGCATCTAATCAATATTTCGAACGGTTTTAAAGCTATGACCTAACAGAAAATACTTTCATGCAATTTTAACCAGTTGAAGCTATCAAATTTTTCATTGTCTGAGTGCAATGCGTTCAAAAAATATCAGATGGTGGCTTCATAAGCATTCAGTAAGATTTTGATGATTTGTTAGAGTTGAAGATCAAGCTTTCGAGTTCAGGTTTTGAAGCGAGTTCAAGTTTTAAAGTTATTTGTAGTCCGACTTGAATTAGTGACAAACGTGAACGTATGAAAGTCATTCAAGATCTCTGCATTCATCTACATGAGGAGATGAAAAAATGATATATGAAAGAATTAAATCAGCAGATCTTATCAGTTTCTGTAATTGTCCACAGTTCCAAAATACGAGTTTGGAATTTACAACTGAAGCTCAGTTTTCGCCAGAAGAATAGGTTGTTATCATAAATATCATCAAAAATCAAACATATTAACTTGGAAGGCATCTTCATCAGCATTTTCGCATTGCAATTGCTCAGATCCACAAGTTTCACAAATCAAATTACTCTGATTTGCAATCTCAGCAGGTTTTACAACTCCTGTACCCGTTCAGTACTCCATATTAAACTCTCTTCCTAGAGCACCTGTCTCAGCTCCAAGATTCCGTCTATATCTTACTGAATACCAGTATCTTTCTCCGGCACTGTTCACAGCGGTTGTCTAAAGCGATCATTCAAGAGATGTGCAGCTGGCGTTGTGGAAGACATATCATTGATCGTGCGTGATGATGAATGCATGCAAATATCAACTATTGAATTTTAATCACAATGAATTAACCGAAACTTTGTGTTTGTTCTACTCAATTGATAAGATAAATATATCCTTTGTTTGAACTATCTCAACAAATCCTCCCTTTTCAACTCATCTGTCAGTATCTATAATATAAGTAAGATCTCATCGTATTCATCACACCTTATTCATCATATTTGGGTCTTCGCCATTCATGCTACGTTATTGGATATAACAATTCACTTATCAACCATTTCATTATTAAGATCACTTGCTCAAGAGTATAGTCTATTTCTGATGTCATAATTCAGCGTTGTTTATTTGAAGAATCAACCTCATCTATGAGTTCAACTTTTTGCATATTCACTGAAGTTCGGGATTAATTTTGATCATTCACGGAGAGATAATCGCTTGAGTGTATCATCAGGGTGGTTTCACTCTAGCAAGTAATTCCTCATTTCGCTTATCATCAGATGATCTCCGATTTGCTCCCCATCGACATATAATTCTAATACTGTGTTTTTTCAAAGTATTTGTTGATTCTTCTTAAACTGTTTGCTCACTGCATTATTATATCATTTCCTAACTTCCTCGGCTATATTTCTGAGCATCCAATTGGATTCACTTATTGCTGTTTGATTATTTCGAATACGTTGATAATATACCTCTATGGTGTTTCAAAAACTCACCATATCGTTGCTGCTGAATTGATCTCTTATGATCTGCGTTCGAGAGTTTACTATTGATCTGATGTAATGACTGAGTTCAACACTTCTGTACGGTTTAATTCGCCGCCATTTTCGAGTGCTGACCTGGATGAACTAATTCAAACAGCCAAGCAAGCATGTTATCCTAAGCAGTCACGTTTCGCTAACACAGCTGCCCATCGCTATTCCACTCAAAAAGCATCTCAAATCCCGGGTTCCTCGCTCCCAAGTGGCCAAGATCACTCATCGGCGGAAATGAAACTCCGCGCTTATGATATCGATTTGTCTACTCCTGTAAAAGCGGTGAATGCAAATGGACAGGCCTTCAAGCCGTCCTGGTGTCCAGAACGACGACCAGTTCATGAGGTTAGTGAGGTGGTCAATTCTGGAAACTCAAGCCATATTGTGAGTCTTGAGAACAATCCAAAAAGTGATTTCATTGCCAGAAAAGAACTCCCATTTATTGCGAAAGCATTAAGACAACGTCAAAGCGATGAAACGAAGGCATTTAAGAGGACCCAGAATGAGTTAAACCATAACGATGCTCCTCTGAATTCCAGTCACATTGCAAAGAATCCACATTGCTTCTTATCTTCATATGACAAACTCAACTCTTCAACTTCAATTCATGGTATTCCCAATTCAGTACCATCAATTAATGATCGTTCCAAACAACGTTCTACGACAGTCTCTCCAACAATTCAACGTAAATTACCTACGAATCACAAGTACTCCTCTCCAGATACACTGAAGTTTACCGAATCTCAGCGAGAAGATTCATTCAGCTTATGTGATGGAAAACCATTTGGAACTGAAAAAGCTCCTAATCCTCGTAACGAGAGTGATGGAAAACTGCTGAAAACACCCGTTTTCGGTTACTCTTCGGCATTACTAACCAAAATTGGTGATCATGAATTTGTTCATAACAATGAACAATTGAGTGCGTCATCCGTTCTCGCACCACGATCACAAAAGTCGTTCGGTGATCATCAGCCGACTGCCAACAGCAAAGTGAATTCATTCAACCGTACGGCAGCACCGTTTATCTCCGCAAAACGATCTCCGTTGCCATCGATCTCAGTTGCGTGTGCACAATTGCAATCAGCTGAAATCGATTCAAATGCTCTCATCAATGATTCAAAGAATGGTTTCAATTCTCTGAAGTTTGCGCAACAGCAACAATGTCAACAACAGATTGAAAGATGTGCGGATGACGATTATGATGCTGATAAGATCCGTTCAAAATTTCACGCATCCTCACCAAACCATTTACAATCGTCATCCCTTCAGCAGCAGCATCAGCATTCCAATCGTCCTCAACTAACCACTACCACTCAAACAAGTGACAGTTGTCCACAACGAAGCCATTTTGCGCTGAATTCGTCACATTCCACCACTTGGATGCCTCACTGGCGAGGTTCACATCTGAAGCAACATCATAATCCCAGTTCGTCAATCACCGACAATCAAACAAGCCATCCACTTATGCAAAGTGAATGTGTCACTTCTGCGGCACCGTCAGATTCCGGTCACTCGCTGTTATCCTCGTCGTTGTCCTCATGCGCTCCATCAGCCAGCGTTCACGTGTCATCTTCATGCATTCAGCCAAAATTGCAACTGCAATCACAGTTTAAAGCATCTCTTGCAGCAAACGGAAGTATTCCGGAGCCATTCACGACTTCTCAAGCAACAAAGAAACCATTCTTCAGTTCATCACTAGATGAAGTACTATCATCTCAAGCCGGATGCTCGTCGACTCTACCTCGACAGCCTGCGAAGAAGTTGAACTCGTGGAATCGATCCGCTCCCAAAGCCGGTCGCTATTCCGAGAACTATCGTTCACCGAAAACGTCCACTGCGGGCTCGTCAATTCAACGTAGCCAAAGTTTTGCTCATGCAACCACCACGCTACCATATATCGATGATGACCTCGAACAGCATCAGTCTGAAAATTCAGACGCGAGGTCGCCTCTCGATATAAGCCGTTCAGTTGAGAGATCACTTGAATGGGCGCCACCGAAACCAGCTAGGAGCTATACGTTCGAAGTGCCCAAACAAATTGAGAAGTCAACAAGCGAAGGAGAATTTATTGGTGCATCTAATGTCACGACAACACTCAATTCATCGCACCTAAACAGTAGTCTTTGGAAAGATGATTTGAAGAAACCGAAGACCCTTGATAATTTTCCTCGTAAAAAATGTGCAATTGTTCGTCCTGGAATTATTCTGAGTTCAACTTCCAAACCTACAGCGGAATTATCAACGTCGCTACCATTTTCGTCGACATGTGAACAGACTCTCCAACTGAACAACATTTCAAGGTCCATCTCCAACCCATCGCATGTCAGCTGTCGTCTGACACCTCAAGTGACTGACATCCAAGAAGAAACCACTCATGATGCAGTTCAAACGCCGCAATTCTCTTATGTCTCTAGAGTTCACGGTGTATCCCACAAGAAGTCTCCAAAAACAAATTTAGAAGATAACCTAAAGCTACGTGCCTCTTGGCGAGCGGCAGCCTCATTAAAATCGGATCATGATATTGATGAAATAACTGATGCACCATCATCAAATGTTGAACACAATCGTGATCAGTCAACGCATAGTATTGATTCAGGATGTTTTGTGTATAGTAGTTCTCGTAAGAGTTCAGTTGATAACTCTGAATCCTTATCGTCCTGTTCATCAATCACGCTGGCTACAGCCAAGCCCAAGTCCCCTGCGGTCACCACTGAATCCCCGGAATGGTCATCATATCTGGTCATTCCTAGTGATCATAGTGATACCGACACTTCAAATGATCAACATTCTACTGATGAAAACGCAAAGTTAGACTATCTTATAATATCTCATCAATTCTTGAAAAAATCTCAACTTGCAATATTATTTTCTGTTCATTTCTAAAAATCAACTCCTTATTATCCATTACCTATCGTTTCAATCCATTGATTCGTTTGGCTTTGTTTATGAATCTTCAAAAAAGTTGCGCTGATATTTTTAAGTGACAATTTCCTCGCTGAGTCATTTCATCACAACTTTTCCGCTCAGTTTTCTTTTTCAAACTTCTCAATCCCGTTTCCCAATGTTTTCTTCTCCTTGTTAATTTAACACTATGTTCATTTTCTGACCATTTGTAATATTACGATTCTACTTTCTTTGAATTTTCTCTCGAACTGTCATCTATAAAAGTCAAAAAAGGGTCCGTCTATGAAATTACGATAGCAAAAAAAAAAGCAAGAATGAGTAGTACTTTTTACTAGCCAGAAAATAGAGCAGAAGAATTAATGACTGAAGGATGATTTCACAGAATCGATTTGCTTTCAGACGACGTAATAGTCTTGTGGTTCGAACACAAACGGGTCTTCGAGTTAAGACGGTTATCGGTGAGTTGATTGTTTTGACAAATTCAACATTTCAATAGCTCTCAGTCATCTCGATCACATTTGTTGTGCATTTATCTCAATTCATATCTCAATTTCATATGCCTTATTGTTGGTGACAGTTGCGTGCATACTGAAACATTCTAGTTTGAAGCACTCATAATTTAACTTCAAAATGAACCATTCTTTCACACGGATATTTAGCAAAGGAATTCATATCTATGTTTGACAGTGAATAAACATGCGAATAAGATTAACAATGTGTGATCTGTGATCTCGATTTTGTATTTGAGTATATCAATTGTATCGCTCTAAGAAATTGTGACAAGGCGATTTGAACTACGTGCGATAGAAATGTTTCCAGCTTGTAGGCTTCTAGACAATGATTCAAAATTAACTAATTATAAGAGCAATTCACTTCAGTGATTTGTCCTTGTACTGAGATCTATTCTTCAACGAAGTTGAGAATTTGAGAGTAATATTTTGAAACATTTTGCAGATAAATTGCTCAATTCCAGTGGTCGCGATCAGCGGAGGGCTTTATTTTCGCTGAAACAAATATTTCAGGTGACTTGATCGCAATCCATGAATAATAATGATTCCAGTAGTAATGCATATGCCAGTGTTAATAGTAGAACAGTGACATATGCATTGACACAGTGATAAAAGTAATCACGATACTCACAAATTTCAATGCCATTATCGATGTGAATTGTTGAAGAAAAACAAATTCAGGATGATAAAGATTTGGTGCATGAATTTGTACAAAACGGTGGTCTCAATTGTATGATCAAGTTGGGTCGTATGGCGGATCAGAACCATCAGAATTATATTTTGCGAGCCTTAGGTCAAGTGATGCTTTACGTTGACGGCATGAACGGTATCATTGCGCATATTGAAACTATTCAATGGCTCTACGAACTACTCGATTCTCCGGTGGGTACATTTTAACCTCTCAATTTCGCATTTTCCATAAGAAACGCCTAGAAATTCTTTTCCTATACCGAATTTTTCATATTCTTATGGTGAAAGTTAGCAATACGGGTTTCAATTTAAGTTCATGTGTTGTTCATTAATGAGTAGTTCAGTTTTTTTTCATAACCTCAGCGCGATCGTTTCCTTTTAATGTTATTGATACATTATGATATAGTAACGGTACTAATGTAGGAACAGTTTGCACTAGATTTGTTCGTCCAATTGTTATATTCTCATTGTTTTGAAATAACACTGTGCGTCCTTAAGTGCACCAAATGCTGATTGCTAACATCAAAATTTTGTTTTTTTGCGTGGAATTATTTTTTATAAGTTGAAGTTTTGCTTGTTTGACTATACTCGATCTCATTTCAAATTCATGTAGTCATGCATTTAATATCTGTTAAAATATAAACAAGGCTTGTCTTTGTGTCCAGTTCAAGTGTTTTTTTTTAAATCGTTCTCAACTCCTCTCTGTGCTTATTTTTGTTCCATTTCGGCGAGCTTTTTGGCCTAGAATCGTAATGTTCATGATTGCGTGTGTCCATGTTGTGAAGGCAAGGCCAAGTTGCAGTTATTCGCCTCAAACGAACGCTCAGAGCTGAGTCCATATCGTGCTGAATGGGTAAGGAGCATTTGTGAGAGAACAAAAAAAAGAGTGGAATTTTGTGATTTTTAACCCGGAAATTTCGCTCTTCATTTACCACTAGTTTCTGATTTTTTTCCTCGTCCCATTGTTCTGCAGCACAATCGATTTGTTCTGCAGGAGCGCACCTATTCTTCTCCCATTTGATTCTGTGTTTTCTCACTTATACAAACATTCACATGATACTTACGGGTGGTGTGCACGTGGAAGTATTTGAGAAATCGTATGATTCCATAAAATGACATGAAACAGAATGAATATTTACGATAGTTTCATGCATTTTTAAGGAAGAAATTATGACGGATATGACGTTTCGTTGCTGAGTATGATAATTGTGCATGTGAATGCCTTTAACTATGGATGTTTTTTGAATCTGAAAAAAATTTTTGTTTGATGTTTTGTTGGATCGTAGCTATTATGATTTGATTATGCATGATGTATTTTTTGTTTGTTTGTTTGTGTTGTCCACATATTTCTGTGTTATCCACATAACATATTCCACATTCCAAATACGAAACATGCAGTTCGTTCCATAAATCCCAAAGGTGCTCTAATCATACGACAAGACAACACCCTTACTCGTTTGATTCAATCTCCTCTTAGCCGTTTTTTTTTCATTTGTCAAAAAAATTCAACGATATACGATGTCAGACTCGTCCAAAGCGATTATTCATGGCGATTCATTAGAAGAATATATCTTCTAAAAATTGAGCGCAGATATTTTGCACTGTATTCCCTTTGTAATGAAATATTCAAGCAAAGAAACGCATGTCCTCTGAGAATGTATTGTATTGTGTCTCTATATCTCTTCGACAAATTTTTATGCGGAAAACTGATTTGAGTGATTCAAAATTTCAGTTTCGCTTAGTTGTGAAGACCGCATTGAAGTTGTTATTGGTATTCATTGAGTATACGGATCATAATGCCTTACTCTTGATGACGGCAGTCACGAATGTTGATAAAGCTAACGGTAGGTTGTTATCCTTTAATCAGTTATCGTTCATGACTGATATGAATGTCGATGATTGGAATGCTTTTCAGTAGGGACTTATGGGGGTGGGGGATGTTTGACGATTAATGCGGAAATATTCTAATCTAAAGATTTGACGCAATATTGCAATTGAAAAGTGCAAATTTTGTGATTGTTTTCGTTCATTTTGAGAAAATCGCCCTCCTGAAATAAATGAAACTGTACCATCGTGCAATATTCTTATTAAAAAAGCTATCATTTGCGAAGAAAAGTCCGAATTTTTGTGCAGGTCGACCCGATTGGTTCGGTCTAATGAAGGTACTGAATGAGAAGGATAGCAATGATGTGGAAATGTTAACGTACGGCATGACTGTTATCAACAAAACGCTGAATGGAGTATCAGATCAGGTTAATTTTGTACGTATTTTTAAAGTTGCGTCTAAACTACATTAATTCATACACACCATTCGCAACATCTATTAATGAATTAATAATAAATATTAAATAAAATGGAAAATAAAACACCTTCGGAACGTCAAAACTTCTGGAACACTTCCACTTGAACGTGCGATTATATATGAAATCCATTTGATGATAGTGTTATAGCGGTGCTTATTCAGTTGCGAGTATTATATATGGCTAATTGAAGTTCTGTTTCAAGGACACTTATTATGACATAGTTGATGCATTGGAATCGCAAGGGTTGGAAGATGCCATGAAGCATATGGTACGTCTGGGACATAAGGAATTGGTTGATCAGTGCAAACTGTACGAAAAGGTTTTGAAACAAGAGGATGAATACGAGAGTAATGAAGAGTCAAATATTGTGAAAATGAGGCAAGTTTGCGAAATGACTCTAATTTTCCTGTTAGTTTATATGCCGAACAGAATAACCTGGAACATTTATTCAGGAATCAGACGAATAGCCCTCAGATATTGTCGAACGATCGACGTGCCGTTATGAGACGGCGGCATCAAGAGTCGCTGGCAAGGCAGCAAGAGCATCAAAACTTCCACAAGATTAATGCCATCAATAATAATATTAACAGCAGCATTGATAAAAATGATAAGTGAGCGACGAACAATTTATTGAATGACTCCAACTGAAAAAAGTACAACTTTAGACTGTGTGGACCCAAAAAACGGATACTCATCCGTTTATTATTGTATTATCGTAGAGATACGCTTGTAATTTTCCATTTTGCTGTGCGATTCTTGATTATAATCGATGTTCAATTGAAGACCTCTAACGAACGGTGTTCCGGAACCAAACAAAATCATTCCACCGTGGAGGCGTAAAATGTCCGAAGAGCCGCCGAATATTGAGGTGGAGAAGAAAAATGATGCGAATAACAATGTGGTGAGCTTTGATTTGTTGAGATTTTGACATTATCCGATTATTTCATTGTTTGAAATTGCTGTCCAAAACATTCGTCATAATTGTCATCAGTGCTAGAGCCTTTATTTTTCCATTGGAATTTCCGAGTTAAAATAATTTTATTTATGGACTTTTCTGTCCTTATACTATCTATTTCGATTCGTTTTCAGCCATCTCAACCGGCAAAAGAAGTCGAATCTCACAGTGTTGCTCCACAACCAGCCCAGGTTGTGAACAAACCTAAACCTCTCAACTTAGTAAACGGTAATAAGGAAGAAGAGAATAACGAAAATGTGGAGCCAGAAAAACGGGTCGGTATATTATCATCACACGTTTCGATTACCTCTGGCTAAATAATTCTAACAGATCCGTATGATTTCCCGCATAATCCTTCTAAAATTCTCTGTGAAATCGCTGATATCCTCTTATCGTATCCTCACTTGAATGGATTAAATACAAAATTTTTTGACAAGCGAAAAGTCTTTTTTGCAGGTTCGTGCTCCTCCGCCGGCATTTCCAGCAATATTCTCGCCGACTGATAACAAGAAAATCGAATTTCCCGAGCCGAAGAAAGAGAAGCCGAAGGAACCCGAGCCAAAGCCAGCTACACCTGAACCAGCCAAACCGGCTCCTCCAAAAGCGAAGGTTCCGCAATATTTTACGCAGTGTTTTCACTCTGAACTATTGTTATTGATGTAATCACGATGAGCATTTATTCATATTGTTTTTATTCATATTTTAATGGAATCAGTGAAAATATTGTCCGTAAGAAAGGAAAAAAATATTCTCAGATAATCGATGATGACGATGACGCGGGTGGTGGTAATGCTTTTGCAGCACAGTTAAGACGTCGTGCCGCGAAACGAGAGCAAGCAGTTGCCCCTACTTTCGAGCCAAAACTCAGTGAATCGGAAACGCAATGGAAAAAGGTTTAACAGTTGGAGTATTTTCTGCGATTCTTTAATTCATCTTTAACTCCAACGATGTATCGATGTCTTTTCGGCGAGAATAACTGAAGGAATTCGAAGAAATTTTATTGTTCACTTTTCCATTTCAGGCAGCTGAAAATTTCAAATCAAAGCCGTTAATAATCAACGATTTGGACTTCTCTGAATTTCACAACGATGAATTTGAGCAAGATCCGCTTGTAATGGCACGATTAGCCGTTATCGCTCAAGAGAAAGGCCTTATACCGGGATCTGGTGGCGGTGCTCCACCACGTCAGTATCTTGATTTTCTATGTTCAGATTTAAAGAGCTTTGCAATTAATCTCATAGTGGATAATTTGTGCTTGTCCACGCATTATTGAGATATTCGTGTGAAGTTCTTACCAGTCAATAACTAGTCATTCTACATTCTAAGCAATACTCTAGTTCTTTTAGACATCCATAAAGCATGTTTCTTAGTGAATTCATCGAAATGATTGATTGTATTTGAATAGCATTCCAGTGTAGGTTCAAATATTTTTTTAATTATCACGAGCGATTTACCATTATCACGAGCGATTCGTACAGTTGACTGTCGTCAATCATGATCATGACTGTTTTCATCAAATTTTCGACATTTTGATTCAAACTTCTCAATCTCATAATCAGATTAAGTTTGAAAATCAAATTCTTCTAAGTTGTTTTATTTCAGCTCCAAAATTCCCCGGCGGACCACCACCAGCTCCACCTCCATTGCCTGGAATCGGCGGTGCTCCTCCTCCTCCGCCATTGCTTGCGCCTAATGCAGGTAATCGAGGACGTGATATTAGTCCAGGTCGGAACATTCCGTCGAATTGAATTCGTCGTCGTGCACACATCAACCAAAAATCGACGAAATGCTCACTTCTTTTAGTGTTCAGTTTTCAATCAGGGAAACAATTGCTCATGCAAACCGTTCTAATTGAAATATTCGGTTTCAATTCATTCACAGTTCTGAAATGCACCTCATTTAGGTACGTCCAAAACGAGTACACTGAAATTGCACTGGAAACCGGCGCAAGCGGAACCGCCTCCAGTACCCGCACTGAAAAACAAAGGATCATTTTGGCATAAACTCGACTTACCGCCAATTGATACCAACAAATTAGCGCAACTGTTCGAGCAACGAACCAAAGACATAGCACCGAAGGTCAGTCAGCACTCCACAAGCATCATTCTTAATCAGAAACCTCCATTTCCGTCGAAATTTTCAAATTACTCTCACATCAGTTCGCGAACTTTCTGTTGCTTTCAGACTGTTGCTTACTACTTACTTTCCAACAACTCCAATTTTCCGATCCCAATCCAATGAAATCGCAATAATCATCTCAAAAACAATTTTCTGTTCCATATGCTTGAGCTGCATAAAAAATTCATTCCACAACACTTTCCGCTTCGAAAATTTCTTTGTTAGCTTCGCATACAATACACCTGTACTATTTGATCTTTTTAGACACTCGGTAAACCAGCGGTAAGCTCTTGTGATCATCGTTTCATTCGACTAGTCGTCATCATTTGCAAATTATCACCATTGATTGACTGATATTGTAGTGTTTGTTTGTAGTGTACGTGTGTGTGTGTGCATATGTTTGATGGTGTGATTTTACAGTGTTTATATCACAATCAGGGCATGTTCTTACCGATTTCATCCAGAGAAATTCTTTCTTGATCACTCACATCTGATCCGTTTGTGATTGAGACACCCATTTTCCAATGGAATGAATTTCCTCTCGAACTGTCATTCCTGTTCAGAAAGAATGATCCGAGAGGCATGAGAAGTTGTTGAAAAACGCACTTCTCGACCGGATATGAAAAAAATTGGTTCTGATATTTTGAAAACAATAAGAATGGAACAGGGGAAAGTTTTGAATTTTAATTATTTGTCGTCGAAAATGAAAAATTTTTTGGAGTTTCTTATCATGCCATTTGTTGACGAATTGGTGTTAGTTTCTCGGAATTCGAATACTTTAAAATTATTGCGCACGATCAAAGCACCACTCACTTATCATCCACATACCAAACGATTACAGCACAAATCACAGCATGATAAACCAAAATTTCCCCATCACAGTCGTTATCACTGAATGAAATGGAGACATTCCATACTTTATTCACACTTTCCCTCGAATAGTCAACACTTGTTTATGCATGAAATCTCCGCTGTTCAATGTTCAAAAATGGAATGGATCTATGAAAATAACGTTAATGATTACTCTGAAGTAGTTATTATGGTTACTATTCCACTTGTGAAGATTATGTCTCGGAGAGAATTCCCATGTTCACGTAGCGATTGCTCTCACTCATTGGAATTTAAGTTCTCAGACAAACAATTTCATTCAAACTTCAGAAAACCAACGGTGAACACAAGCCACAGGTTCTGCAAGTTCTTTCGTTGAAACGCTCACAAGCCATCAATATTGGTCTCACGAAGTTGCCACCAATCAACGTTATCCCTACTGCGATTATGGTCAGTCCATCTGAATTGTATATCCACCAAAATTTGGACAAGAAATAATCAAGCGACATTCAAAGTCGTCAGCAAACTCAATAGATATGATAAACGCAATTTTTGTTCGAAGACTATTGCAATATTGATATTCTAAACTGCCAAATTATTCAGCAGTAAACACTAGAAGAATCTCCGTTAGCCGCACAAAAATTTATCCTGAAAATGAAACTTTCCATGCGAAATTGATTTCGTTTGATTCGGCGTTTTCAGAAATTCGATTCACTCGTACTGAATAAAGAGGGAATCGAAAAGATTCTCGCAACAATGATGCCAAGCCCAGCGGAAATTGAGGCCATCGAAATTAAATCTGCCGAACATCCCGATATGCCACTGGGACAAGCCGAACAATTCATGTTGAAGCTATCACAAATACCGTGTCTTTTGGAACGACTTCGATTGTGGTCATTCACTCTCGATTATAAAAACTGTGAAAAGGTTATTCGAATACCAACTGTTCTGTTACAAATTTTTCGCATTCACTCTTTATCTTGCTGTGCTCGAATGAGGCAATCCAATTCGCTTAAGTTAATTCTCAAAAGTAACTCTTAGTCTTCGAAACTCCACGTTCATATATCTTCGGAATATTTGAAAATTCACAAATTCTGGATTTCTCCTAATGAAAATTCAACATCGAAAATTGAATATATCTAATCCAATTTATTTACGTGAGAACATACAAATGAATCTTCACGTCTAAATCTAATCTTAATCAGTCATTAATTGCACTAGCAGTTTAACATCAATTGCATGATATAGGATATCGCCGAACCATTGATGGATTTGCAATTGGCCATGAAAGAAATTGAAGACTCGAAAACGTTCAGAACCGCGATGGGAATATTGTTAACGATCGGAAACACCCTCAATGGCACTGATGTAAGCCATGGAAACTTCAGAGATCACTTCATTTCAGATGATAACTAAAAACACACTCTTGAACTGTCATCAGTCAAAATCCGCTGCGTTCTTCATTATAACTTCTAGAATAACTTCACATCCATCGTATATTCCAGGATATTTGCAAGAAATGTATTTCAACTTGACCAAGAAATTATAGAAACAAATATAAATTTAAAAATTAACGTCAATGAAGCGATATTCATCTGAAATCCTTTCAATATATCTGTTATGTACCTAATACCTAGTGAATACCTTTTCCCAAAGCTGTCTTTCAATTCAGATAAAAGGATTTCAATTGGATTATCTCACGAAAGCATCGGAAGTGAAAGATCCCGTCTATAAGCACACGTTGACACATCATTTAGCCGAATATATGATTGAACAATATCCGGACGGTTCGGATTTATATTCGGAATTTGGTGCTGTTGCAAGAACCGCCAGAGTGAGCGATTTCTTGCTTAGATCTTATAATATTCAACTGATTTGTTACTTTTTCACATATTTTCCATTCTTTTTTCCCTGTCTTGTTGTTGTTTGAAACAATTTTCTCGCATCCAATTCAATTTTTCAGCATCTGATTCAGACAATATGGCTTAGCCAATTATTTTTAGTTGTAATCAATTGTCATGTGGATCGTTCTGCTGTTTTTTGTTCAAGTGAATATCTCTTGAATTGTGATTGAACCTATCAAGATTTCAGATAGATTACGATGAGTTAGAGACGAATTTGAAGAAAATGGAACAAGATTGTAAATCGTCGTGGGAGTATCTGGCAAAAATCAGTAAAAATGACAGTTCGTCATCGATGAAACAGAAGATCAACGACTACTTAACGGATGTGGCACAACGAATTCTGCAACTTAAAACAATATTTCGAATCGCAATGAATAGGTATATTTGTTTAGCATTAAAATGTGCAGCAAATTATGGAAATTCCTATCCTACACTCTGAGTTGTTACTTCTGTTGTCTTCACACCGCTAATATTTGGACTTCAGAATCGTTTCGCATATTCTTCGACTTTCCTATCATAGCACAATTGATCATATTTCGAATTCTGTTTTCATCACAAAATTCGAAGATATTTCAAATATATAATCATAAACATGTAATCGTTGTTGGTTCATACATATCATCTGTGATTAACACTATTTTTCTACTGAAGTTTATCATCAGTGAGTTGATAAACAACCATGATGATCATATCGATAGCCTACACTCGCAATTAACCGTTTTGGCTTTCAGGTGGCATGCGTTTCTGTTGTTCTTTGGCTACAGCATCCAAGAAGTGCCCTCGATCAAGCCAATGCAAGTGTGTAAGATGGTTATTGAGTTTGCGTTGGAGTATCGTACCACTCGCGATAAGATACTTCAACAACGTAAACGATTGGCTGATAAGCGAGAACGAAATAAGACTCGAGGTAAAATATGGGCATTGGAAGGACAACAACAGCAAGACGGTAAAGACGTGAATGCGGTCAGTGGTATGTCAAGAAGACGTGGCCCTGCTGCTGTCCAAATGAACGCTCAACAGGTGCTGAAATTTCTTGTAGAGTTGGGCAGATCAAGTGTTCTCATCTAAAATGATCACTTTCAGTTTATTTAGTAAGCATCAGTATGCTCCTTTCTATTCAAATGCATAATTCTGCGTTATCCAGTGAAAAGTTTAGGCAGTTCCGATGAATTTGTAAGTAAAAAATGATCCCAGAATGCAAGGAGCATTTATTTTTGTGAGTTTTTTTTGCAGAGACATGAAGAAATGTCTCGTATGCTAACGGGTGGAGATGATTCACTGAAGAGAACTCGAGGGCGTCGCACACCAGAACCCTCTCCGGCCGCTATTATCGCTAATCAACGAGAAAGTTGGTTAAGGCGCTTTTGCTTGAACGTTTCTTCTTTCATCAAAATATTCTCACGAAAATCCCTCTCAAACATTTTCGTTTCATTCGTTCTAAAGCATTGAATGTTGCAATTTTTTCATCATCTATAAAATTTTTCCATTCGAATTATGGATGAAGTGTTCCTCGAATCTCGTGCAATTTGTTTACATATTGGTTCGTTCAGTTTCTCTCTGTAACTGATATGTTTCAAAAGTCATCAGTATTAATCAACTGGCTCTGATATATGATATGCGTCAATGTTATCAATTGAATCGACTGCATGCGATTTGAAATTATTAAACTGTGATTGATTCTCGAAAAAAAAAACGAAATTAAGTGTTACGCTCGGTCGGACTACCAGCGGATGCAACGAACGCAAACATCGAATCACCTGAAGACGCCATTCTGGATGGTCTAGTGAAGGCAGCAACTGTTCAGAGTGAGCCTCGCGACCATCGACGACGAGCGAGACAATTCAATCGGAAATCATGTTCGCATCACTTCGTTCATTCATTTCTGTTCCTTTCTAATCAAACGAACATTTTTGAGTAAGACTCTCGTGATCAACTAGCTGCAGTAAAGCTGCTCCCAAGTGGAAATTCATGATTTTTGGAAAATTTTTATATTCGTGAAAAAAAATTGTTTTAAATGGAATCCATTGTTTTCAGTACGACGAACACGAACACTGAAACTGGTGGATGATCAACCGACTGGAACGACCGTCACAAACGCCTGAGATATGGTGATGATGAAAAGTATGGGTCGCTGATGAGCTGAGCTCACTTTAAGCAAACAATGAAAAGTGTTTTATCGTTCAGATTTTCATTGTCCCATTTGTTTCGTTTGCACAACACAATAAACTAACTTATCGGACACCTAGATTAGGAGTGGATCAAGTGGTTTTTTCAATCAACTTTCACAGTTTCGTGGAAATTTTCTGAACTTTGTGTAAACATAGTAGCTTGCTTGCAGGGCGAAAAATCTATTTAATTTATTCTGCGTTTTTTTTCAGAAAATCAACATCAATCGTCTATATTGACTGTTTTTCATGCCATACTCTGAATAATGTGTGCCTTTTTGTGTGTTGGAACGTGGAAATCGCTTTGTAGATCTTACATTTAGTAAGCTTTCTGCCACAAAACAATGTTTTGTGTTGTTTTGAATTTTTTTTTTTGATAATTTCAAACACTATTCGGTTCGATATAATGTCATTGTCAGCGTTGCCTCATTTCTCTCGTTTTTGTTGCTGTTTTTTTTTCGTTTCTTTTCTCAAGAGGAGACTATTTTGTTCTGTGCAGAAAAAAAAGCGTAGTTATAATTTTTGTTACATTTTCTACAAAAGAAATAATCTGAAGTGCCCTCTGCTCTCCCTTACACTTAATTTTTCGTTGATTAAGTGTTTAAAAGCAATTGAAATAAAGTGTCTCATGCAATACTCCTTACTGAGCGTATAATTTACGAATGTTTCTGCAAAAATTTTCACTGAAAAACTCATATAAAACTGATTATTTTATGAAATTCACCTTATGAGAGCACTTTTATCGTATTTGTTCATTATGTCAACGTTGTCTAGTCATATTTTGATTGCGTTTTTCAATTGCATTTTTCTTTCGTTTGTTATTATTTTTGTTTTTTGTTTGAAAAATACCTTGTTTTTTGTTTTGTTTTAAGTTGATATTATAACAGATGCAATGAAAAGTATTATGTGTATACATATATACAATGATGTGCTTTGAAATGAGTATTATTCCTTTGACTTTGTTTTGTTGTACAATTTTCTTAAGGATTCGTTGATGTTATCCAATGATTCTAACTCATTCTTTTTCGGAATAATTCAGAAACTATAAGCGGCTACAGTCTGAAGTTGATGCTTCTGAAGATAACGAAATCTCAAAGTTTTGATGATACCACCACATGGCAATGAAAATGATCACTTTCCAAAGAATGATCTAAAATGATCCAAAATGATCACTTTCCTTGGGTTGTTTTCGCCGAATATGAGAAACTATTTCTTTTCGTAGTGAGGTAAATTCCAAATTTTTTACGGTGAACTGTTTGTTTTTCTAGTAGAGCAAAGGAGAGCTTGTACTGTTTCTAGGAGAAGTTTTTGCAGTTTTTTCGAGGATTTTACCTCGGAAATGTTTTTTCAGAAATGTCAGTGTATGATATTGTCCGACGAATGTGTGCATATGGCCTCAATTTGAACAAGAAACTGACTCAAGTCTCTAATTTCACTACTAATATATATACCTTACCGTTTGCCTACAACTTGTGATGCATAATAATTTGTAATTGTAATGGTAATAATATTTTCATTCATTCATATTTCTGCACGAATAGTTCTGCCCTGTGATCCATTAATTTGTTGACAGCTCTCTGATGTTTCTGTTGTCATTTTGGAGAAAACCAAAAAAATTATGCTGACCAATTTTACAACGATGATACAACAACGATTTGATTATATGATGTATAATAATAGAGACATGACCGGCGAGTACATGGCTATTGTTATGAATGCATTAAATCGAAGAAGTGAATTTGTCTCAATTTTTTGAGGTGTTAATAAAATTGTTGCATGATTATTTGTGTTGATGATTATAAACATGTGATGAATGCAGTTCAAGGGTCCTCATTGGGGGAATTGCCCATTTTGGGTAATTTTGGGGTGTCAGGGAGGTAATGGAGGAAAACGAGACATTAGTTCTGACGTTATGCGTGGAAACAGTAAAGTACTTTAGCGGAAAGGGTGAGGTAATGATGGCCTTAGTGGGAATGATACTCAGATCGATTCCATTCACGTTTCAGCTTTCCTTTTTATTTCCATTTTCAGATTCCTTAAATCACACGAATCTTTCCTCGTGTTTAAGCAAAAGTTGTGTTTTTTTGGAACATCATTCGTTCAATTTTCAGTTGGCTTCAGGCAATAGGTATGGGTGATTTTCACTGAAATTAAATTTGAAGGCATAATCGCATCATTTCAATAATCTGGATCAAATTTTGCGTGTGAATATTTCTACGAATGAATGTAGATCGCTAGAGATCTTTGGAGTGTCAACAAAAGACTTCCAACTGTGCAATTTTTAACACATTTGATCTGTTGATGCGTTAATCTGTTCAAAATGCATTAATCCGCTACGCTGAGAAATATAGATTTACTCACTGAAGATTTACTCACTCATCATAATGCGTTACTGTTGATGATCACCGTTAGATCGATTTCACAATTGTAAGATTTCATAATCTGTCAAATTTTCATTTAAATCATTCACAACGATTTAGCAATCGACCGTTCCGCAAAATCCACTTCTCTCCACTTTGCTACGCTCTCAGTGAAATAATTTCTTCTCATGAATCTTATTTTACTGAATTCCAGTTATATCTCACTTCCCTATTGAAGCTTTCATTCCTAATCTGGCAAATATAACATGATCATATCTTCTAGATGGATCTTATTTGAGGGCATTCATCATGCATCTCAGCATCCATTCACTCGTTTGATTCAACGCTGAAGTTTCTCGTGAAACCGAAAATTTTCTTTATTCTTCATTCGACTGTATTCCGAAACTACCTCGGAACAATTGTTGTAGTGACAGTATCAGTGTTACCAGTTTATTCAATTCCTCTGGAGATTTTGAACAAATAGATCATAAATTGAGTCATTTAGATGTCATGTCTTCGTCAATCATAAATAAGCCATATTCCTTTTGGTTATTTGTTATGGACCATTAAAAACGTTGTGGACAATGATGCATCACTTAGTTTCGGGCAAAATATTTCCTCGTGAACGGGAAAATATCTTTGAAAATATCTTTCATGATTTGAGAATATCTATCATTTGACTGTTGAAACCGAAATATTTGCCTCGTTTCGGCTTCAGATTGGTATGATGATGGATATGAAAAAGTGGAAATTGCAACAAGTAACGAATTGTGCGGCCATCGTATGCGCCATCTTAATTCTGTTAAGCTGGCTGCTAGCAACTAAGTTATTGCTGGAGCTGAATGAATTTCACGATGAGGTGTTGATCGAAATGAAAACATTCAAGGTTTTATTGGATTATTCGGTTATTCGATTCGATCTGAGATTTCAAAGGATTTGAGTAATCTCAATAGAAATATTGTTTCTATGATGAACTTTTAAATGAGTGATAATGATAATTTTTGCTGTCTTTAGGTGGTCACAGATCAAAGTTGGGATGGAATAGTGGAGATTGAACGAAAGATTCTATGGATGGATGCAGCAGAAAATGAGGAAACTGTTTTCAGATCAAAACGTTTCAATAGAATGTATGCACGACAACAGCCAGAATGCAGTAAGACCTTCACTCTTCTGTCTTCTCATGCTTGAACTCAATTCTCTGTTGATATGTCGAGAACTGAATGCTGAAATTCCAAGGATAGACGGAAATTCATCAGATTTTCTATTAGATAATGAAATTTTAATTTTTCGATATGACTGAATGGTGATTAGTTACTATTCGGATGTATATTTCAACTAAGAAAATATGGATGTCGGTTGCTTTCGATGACAGAGGTGATGGATCTTGTCGAGGAGAAAAATTGATGAAAAATAAGATTGTTGATGGAATAGCGCTGTTTCTATATTTGCAGATTGTGCATTCAGATCGCGAAAATGCGCTCGAGGTCCGGCAGGCTCTCAAGGAGAGCCTGGCTTAGACGGAGGTAGGTCACATATCCAATCTTTTTTTTTTCAAAATTCAATTTCCGAAAAACGAATTGAATAAAACTTCGGCATTCCACTGCAATAAACTCACACTGGCACTAGCTATTAAATGACATGCTGTTTGAATTTATGAACGTATATACTCATCGAGTAATCCGATTGCAGAATTAGGGGAACCAGGCCGTAACGGTCGATCAGGTATACCTAGCCTGCGCCGCAAAATCGATCGTCCAAAACCGGTCAGCACTTGCATTCAATGTCCTGTGGGTCTTCCGGGTCCGCTAGGACAAGCTGGTGCCATCGGTTCACGGGGTGTTCCCGGTAAGCAAGGTCTTTGCTTCGTCGAGCAATATCAGGGCCTATCGGGTGCACAAGGTGATCCTGGTCCACCAGGTAATTCTTATCAGTTTTTGAGCAATTCATCACATCATCTATTAGCTCTAAAAAGTATCACCTCTGTGGTATGATCTTCTGGAAATCAAAGCCAACTGATGTTTAAATCTCTCATCATAACTGGTGAGCAACATTTTTGCGTTAATTCAATCGCTATTTAGGAAAAATCGGGGAAACCGGACCAGTCGGTGTCGCAGGCGGAAACTTCTTCAAAATTTCAATCGTTCCCGGTCGGAAAGGATCACCAGGCCCTCAAGGACGTCCCGGGGAAGCTGGACCGCCCGGCGAAGATAATGATAATGCGATTAGCGAAGCTGGTACGGTAGGTCCAATGGGACCACCCGGCGAACCTGGTCGGCCTGGCTTAGATGGGCCACTTGGCCAGGTCAGTTGTTGTTGTACTTCTCATCGTTTTTCTCCGTTTTGTTTCGAATTGTTCACTTCATATTTGACGCACTCAGTGATATATTATAGTTAGATTATAATTCGAACTGCTGTAAATCTTAAGGCTGGTGATTCGGGACTACCGGGTGCGGACGCTCAGTACTGTGGTTGCCCAACGCGATCAGTGTTCTTACCTTTCCATAAGACATCTGCCGCAGTGTTCATGCCATCCAGCGCATTTCGTGGATTATCAGAAGCGGAGTCCGAATCCGATACTTTTTCTGGTTCTGGATTCGAAGTTTCACTCGATGAATCATACTGAATGTCGAATGAAAGCAGAAAACGAGTGGTCTTCAATGTTGTTGTTCAGTCTCTAGCAAATTACTCCACTTATCCCACTGCTAGCAGTAAAAAAGTTATTTCTGCTCAGTTTACGCGAAGCCACTAAATCTAAGCAACAATAAAATGCAATCTTTCTTCTAATCACCGTTTAGAAACTTGAAATTGTTCAACTTTTACGATGTGAGCAGCTGAATCAGTGACTTCTCCACGTTAACTGTAAATTATCAGTGATAAATTCATTTATAAGTATTTCACTGTTGATCGTAACCATCTAAAGATAATCGAGAATGCTGATAACTGGAAAGGGTTGCTGTAAACTTTTGGAAAAATTCTCCAATTCATTGGAAAACTAATAAAAGAGTTTCTTCCAATCCATGCCATTGATTATGCTGTATCATAATCCAGCACGCAAGATGATATTTATTGCAATATTATTCACTGTATTCTAAGAATTGTGTTTGTGATTATGATGACGTTTGTAGTATTTTAACATAATGTAATTTAGCGTGACAGCAATTTTGCTTGATTGATGAAAATAAAGTGTTCGAATGTGTTCTATAGTGTTAAAGCAATTAATTCGCATTGGAATTCTATCTAATTAATGGGTGATGACGTAGAAAGACGATATACGTAGTTATAATTAATGCAGAAAAGTGATCACTAATTTGATAGAAAAATTTTTCCGAAATTATTACATGAAGATCATTGCTATAGATCATTGATCCCCACACTTCGGTGCTCAAGTACCTCTTTCGATGGTCTGACAGGCCGTTATTACCCCCTCTCCCGCTACAATAATTTATTATTTATACGTAAAACGACAGAATTAATATTCCGATCGACTCCGTTACCTCCTGGTACTTCCAAATTACCTAAAATCGAGTAATCCCCACTCCCCTTATGATGACCCATATTATCGATCAAAGGAGATCTTATGAGTTCGAATTTCAAAAAGATGTATCACTATGCAAAGATTTCATAAGAAGTAAGTTAGTTCAACCTGAAACTTGACCATTATTCTTCAACACTATTATAATCCCTATCTTTCGCATGAAATTCTAGTTCAAAGGAATGAAACTGATTGGAGTCGTCATCGAGAGAATTATCATCTGCATTTATGCATCGAACATCGAATGAATCGCTCGCTCATTTGCCATGAATAATGTAAGTGAAATCTGCGATTGGTGTTCATAAACTGGTTTTGATAGAATGTTTATTAAATGTGTTGAATGGTCTATTGAACAATAACATTATTTGTTAAGCAGCACATTAATGGTTCGATGAACGAGTGAATGAAACTGAAAGGAACAGGAAAACGATAAAGATAAATCAGCAAAGAAGTCACACACAAACACAACAACAACAACAAAATTATCATTGCTATTGCATATATTTTCGATCGCACTCAAATTTATGACCATTTTTGAGAACCGTAACGAAATTAAAGATGACACACGGAACGGAATGCATAAACTCAACACCATAAATGAAATACTTGTTGTGACTGCTTAATATATAAGCGTTCGGTTGCATTGAAGCAGTTTCATTGATGAACCATCAATGTTTTGAATAGTCTCTTATCAAACGGAGATCATTGACCTACTTATTTTTGATTTTTCTCATTAGAATGTTTTCATTTCAGCTGTTGATTCAAAATATTTTTCGTCCGATTAGAAATGAGCTTTTTTGTCCAAAAAATTGTATAAATTGCTCCGTTTTTGGAGTGTCTCAAAATTTTTGTTAAGAATTACGCAGTTCATTCGATTTTCCACGAGAGTTTCGAATTTTTCGTGAATCTGATCGAACTCGATCAGGGATTCAGTTGATCTCTGCTGTACGAAATGATATTTGTTGAAGGTGCACGAAGATGTCACGGCTTCTTATTGGCTCGTCTGTTGCGGGCACTAGCTTAGTGGTTCTAGCGTCGATCGTTACAATAATTCACTTATTCGGTCAAATCAACTCGTTCTACTTCGAGATCCTCGAAGAAATGGATCAATTCAAGGTATTCCAACTGTGAGATCAAATAACTATCATAAATCACCTCCATCTATCAAATTGATATTCCACCGATTCAGCGTCGATGTATTCAGTCGAAAATATTTCCGTTATTCGAGAATTAATATTAATGGATCATGAAATTGCACACGAATTACAATTCATGTTCTCCAACGAAAATCAATTCAGAACTCCTAAAATGTTCAGAATGAATGATTTTTATGAGGTTCTAAAAAGGAATTTTGATTCAGTTAATGGCAAACGATGCCTGGGACAATATGATGGAAATGAATCGTCTTCGAGTCTCTGATTTTGACATCGAACCGATGGGTGAAGAGCAAACTGAGGATAGCATTGTACGAGAGAAACGACATAATATGAATCAAGAAGCTTGGAATACGCGAATGAGAGCACGAAAAAGCTGGAGAGCCTCTTCAGGCGGTGTCCCTCGTCAACAACTCGTACCTGCAGCTCGAGGCTACAACGATGGCTCGAGCGGACGGTATTCATCGAGAGATGCGGCCGTTGAACAGACTTCCTCAGCTCAAGTCAACAACGCACCCGAACAGTCAAATAGTGCCCCGATGCAGTGTCCACCTGGACCACCCGGACCTCCAGGCTTACCTGGCAGTGCAGGAGGTTAGCAACGTATTGATAGTGTTTAGTTGCGAGTGTTTCGTGTTGTTTTTATCATAATTTTGGCAGAACATTCGGCAGTAATCATCCATCGTTGATTACATATTGGGAAATTTCAGACGCTGGTGAGAGAGGCTTGGATGGAAGACCTGGTTTAAGCGGTGTGGCTGTCGCGGTGAACGGAGGAGTCAACGGATGCATAAAGTGCCCAGCCGGACCACCGGGACTACCTGGTCCCGATGGAGCGCTTGGACCGCAAGGACCAGCCGGACAAGCCGGAGCATCACAATTCGGATCTGGTGCGGGTCTACAAGGCCCACCTGGCCCAGCAGGAGCGGATGGAACTCCAGGTAGAACTAATGCAACGATTTCATTCGCTGATTGTTGTTCAGCGTCTCATAGAAATTCTCACGATTAGTATTATCATTGGTGTTGGCTACTAAAGGTGGATGGGGCCAAACTGACGAGAAATTTATGAATGCATGGGCGTAGTCCAGATGGTCTTCCTTTAGTTTGTAAGCACGACAAAGCTTGCAAGTTGCGATCTAACATTTACAACATAAGATTAAATTAAATAATAAATTAGCTTGGATCATTCCACGTCACTTAAACCGATAAATATGTGTGACAGTTTCTAATTTTTCAACTGTTCGTATCTTCACTCGATTCGTGACGTTTTCGTTAAGTGCGGGCATGGCTAACCGCCGCAATTTGTGGGCGTGGCTAGTTACCGTAGTCATTTAACCCATTGAGGTACTGCTCCGGTTGCTTGCCTTAACTGTGGGCGTGGCTAGTTACCGTAGTCATTCAACCCATTGAGGTACTGCTTCCGTTGCTTGCCTTAGCTGTGGGCGTGGCTAGTTGCCGTAGTCATTCAACCCACTGAGGTACTGCTTCCGTTGCTTGCCTTAACTGTGGGCGTGGCCAGTTACTGTAGTTAAGAAGGCTCGGAGGTAATATTTACCGCAACTCCAGGAAATGATTCTTCCAAACGTTATCATTGATGCGCTCGGCAATCCTTACGAGAAATTAATTATGTTATGAAGTGAATTGAAATGCTCTGAGGATGATTTCACATTGTCTGTTATCAGGATCTCTCGGCCCACCAGGTCTGGCTGGACCTGCAGGTGCCTCAGGAACTCGAGGTGCGGCTTTACCTGGACCCAAGGGTCCTCCAGGACCTCAGGGACCGGTTGGCCAGCCTGGTGCACCTGCTAGCGCCTCTGTGCTTGATGCTCAAGGACCACCGGGACCAATGGGAATTGCCGGCAAGCCTGGATTGGCCGGAAACAGAGGCGCACCTGGAGCCGTAAGTTCTTAGCGTTCTTTATGCTTCGATAATGAATAAGTCTATCGATGTACTTTATCGTTAGCATTCACTAGAAGGACACTTGAGTTTCAAATAATGACTGTTGATATGATGGTATACATTGTTTGAACGAAATGCAAATTTCAGGATGGACTGGCTGGTGAACCAGGCGCAGATTCAGAGTATTGTCCATGCCCGAAACGACTAAACGGCAATGCAGGAGCCAACAGAGGTCCAGTAATAACTAATTTCAACGGTGCTAGGGATGTCAATCGTGGAGGTGCGGCTCGTCGTGGCTACGTAAGGCCCAACGGAGCATACGCAGCACCTCGTCAATTCAACAGCCGTCGCGTTCCTGTGATGATGAGAAAAGGTTACGGTAGAACGTAGTGTTCCATTCGACACAGGAACGCGCACCACTTTTATATCCCAATAATAGAACATCATGAAACAATAAATCCTAATCTGCCAACCACCAATCCCTCATATCTTCATGATAATCTTCATTTGCTTCACCTAGATACTGGATGTAACGTTGAATGTAACTTTACCGTAGTGTTCAATACTCATTCAACATTTTAGAACCTTATCGAGCTGAGTGCTTTCTGAGACCCACCCAAGTTACGGCAAATCAACTGGGTTCTGCTGATAGTAATCCTATTACAATGACTACCCCGTTTTCACAACTAGCTCCATTCAAAAATACGTTTATGCTAGAGCTTTGTGAGAAAGTGCTCAAATTTTGACTCTTATTGAAGTAAAAGTTGTGCTATAATTTCGAGAAACGCCATCTATGTCAGATCTGAACAACTATAAGAATTTGATATTGCATCTTCATGAAAGTGGTTGTGTACTTTGCTGAGACTGTATCCGTCGGGAAAACTTTTTATTTGAAATGATTTTACAACAAGTATCAACGAAACAAATTCACAAGTGTCAAGTGAACACTCCAGAAATAAAAGATTTTACAATGTGTTGAAATGAAGACTTTTTCGCACCACAACAAAATCAAACCAACAAAATGAAAACAAATCAAGCGAAAGACTGAAAACAATCCCGTTCAACCAAATATCAACACCATGTACTTGTGTATGTATGTATGTATGTATAGAAACACAGAATCGTTCGAAAAAACTCAACAATCATCGCATATTCGAACACATAAAAACACCCAAAATAGAGTGAAAAGAAAAACTGCAAAAAAGTTATTCCGAATAAAGTTCAACAATCAATTCAGTAACAAAGAATCGTCTCGTTTCGAGAACCATTCCAAGTCAATTTCGACTCAATACGACAGATGCATACAGACAAACTGAATTTATACCTGAATAAAACATTACCACATTTAGAAGAATCACAAAAAAGAAGACACAAACGTGCCAGAGATTAGATCGTACATGAAGTGGATTCGAAATGATCGCAAGAAAATATCACAAAGTGAACGACATAAACCTCAGAAAGAGACTTTTAACGACATCAACGCGGCTTTCAACAACACATTGTTGCGTACGAGAACTCAGTGAATTATATGATGAAGACTGGGGTTACTGAATGGAAACGCAAAATAGCTGAAATATACGTCGCATCAGCGATGGAATACCTCAAAACTGGTCGTTTCCGAACCGAAATTGTTGTATCACTCGCCAAAAATGCATCAACAACGTTCTTCAAAACGCAAACCTCGGATAGATGCGTTTGCATCATTCCGTCCGTCTGTTCATCAATCAATCATCATCAGAGCTTTCACTTAATTGCAAGTCATCATCGAGTAATTTTTTGGTATTATTCGTATGGTTATTATGATGAGGTTGCGATGAATATGAATTTGATGGGGCTTGATGTTTTGCGCTGTTCTGATATGACGAAATATTTTCAATGGCTGGCATCGAGTCGGCGTTCAGCTGTTGCTCTAACTGATCTGAAATATATCACCAACTGTAAGGCTTATCACTTGTTGATTTTTGTACCAATCCAAATTTTCCCTGGAAACTGCATGATGAATGATACTTCTCAATCAAATTCGCAGTTCTCACTATCGAATGTATCATCTTGAAGCGTAATCAAAAAATCGATCAGTGAAACGATGAAAACAAATCATTTCACCTTGTAAATCGTCGTCATCATTACTACCAGAGGCACTGTTATTGCCCTCGCCATCACTGCTATCCGCGTCCGCTTCTTTAGCCGTGCCAGCAGTGGAACGCCTGGCGCTTGACGAAGACGAATCGGAATCTGAATCTTCTCCACTTTCCGATGAGGAGCTCGATGATGAACCAGAGGAACTCTGCAATGAATTTTTTACCCAACTGCATCTCGATTTCAGTTCGAAGATTCAGTTTTCTATCCAGTTTCAAATGAAATCATAACCAGAAGTATTCCAAGTTTACCAAACGATTCGCTTTTAGGTCACCAGAATCATCAGAAGGCGAGAAGATTCTAACCTTAGCATCGTCCATTTCTTCATCCTCACCTTCGTTCACCACATTCTTCTGTGCTTTCTTTCGTAATTTTCGTATCTCGTTACGAATCACCGAAACGGTTGCCTCATCCGTATCTCTACAAATAAATTCGTCATCCCAATAACAATAATCATTTGAAGCAAAAAATAAACCACATCTGAATGGAATGAAAACAGAAACTATCACGAAAATTCGAAAACGAATCATGCACCTTGTCTTCTTTACAGAAATATTCGATGATAGCTTTTCGAGACGAACCTCTCCGGTATTATGATCAAAGAACAGAAGACATTCTTTGTCGACTTTGACCGGTTTCCGCGCTCCTTTGTAGATCGTCAACGAATCACCTTCACCCGGTACAGCTACCTAAGCAACAAGTCTGTGTGATTAACGACGCACTTCTGATTTTGAACGATAATTCAGGCAGAATACTATGAGAATGTTTCCGCTAAAGTTGGTATTTTCAAAAGTTTTGCTGAACGTACCTGAACGTCACCATTACCGCCGAAGGCCAGATAGGTTTCCGTTTCGGAGGCCACCGATTTGGGTTTGAAGTCAACTGAAATTTTCTGATATCATCATTTCAAATATCGAACAGTTCTGGCGTTGAACTGGAAGCATAATAAGCATAAGCGCACACATGACAATTACACTGAATCTTAGGATAAATACACTCACATCTCAGAGTATGATAAGCGGGCTTATCGGCAGCATCTTGAAACGTTTCTCCAAGCTTCAGGTCGTACGTTCCGGCCGGTATATCTCGTGCTTCAGCCATCTCACGTTATCATTTAGTGACGAAATGGATATTTTCGATGTTAAGCTGAAAATCCACAAACTCAACGTAAACGGAAAAAACCAACGTAAACGGAACTATGCGTGCGCTTGAGTCTAACTGAACCGAACCGGAACTACTGGACTGAATCCATTCGATTCCTAAGATCAATGATATTCATTCACGATCAATCCCCTGCCGGAGATTACGAGACTTCAATTGGAGCAACTAAAACAAATCACATTCCTCAAGAAATCAGCAACGGTCTACAGGTGGCGATCGCAAGTGTAATGGTGAAACCGTGCACAGTTAAGTCGCCAAATAATTTGGATTCAAGCCGACACAGTAGCCGATCCTCGGATGCATTTACGATGAATGTAAACCATCTGATATTGTTACAATTCTATCAGTTGGTAAAACATCACAATTTCAATATGAATATTGTTAGTTCAGGTTGCACAGCACTTCGTTTGCCGTATAAATTGGCCACATTGCACTAATTTCCATGGAATGATTCTAATTAGCATATCGGTTTCGATTTGAATTCTTGTAAGTGTTTTGCGATTAATTCATTTGTCGTTCGTTGTAAGCATTGCAGTGTTCATGCAAGAACATTATTCTTAATCATCTGCACGCTATTGCGGGGTTCAATTTCGGTATTTGTATTAATAGTTTCCGGTAATGACCTCAAAGAGCTCGTCTGGTCGCAAAGGTGCTCTGCTTATTTGTTTGCAGTTTGCATGGGGCTGAAAGGATCTTGTTTTATCAGTTCCCAAAAATCGACATATGCAATTCTCATTAGCATCTGAAAACTCGATAGGAATAACTGCTTGAAGTGCGGATCGATCAGCTGTTCCTATCGCTTTCACACTTTTCTCCAAACCATTTGTCAAATAGTTACAGTTTTGACACTTTCCACTAGATCAGTTCAGCTATAGAAAGCCACTGGCCTGGGAGGATTCGTTCCCTGCTCGGCAGTACCCTAAGCTTTATGAATTGCCTGGATTTATTCTCATTTAACGGGTAAGAAGTCCATATTTCTGAGCACCTATCAAGTAAAAATGCGATTTCCGTTACTTGGCGAACTGTCTGCTTACCATTGAATGACAGTGTGCCATAATTGCCA